>CM053791.1:609330906-609559289 GCA_028749045.1 Cupressus sempervirens | reverse complement strand
AGGGGATGGGAGTGTGTGCAAGAGAGAGTAGGGGATGGGAGACGAGAGAGAGTAAGGGATGGGAGAGAGAGAGTAGGGGGTGGGAGAGGAGAGAGAGTAGGGAGAGAGAGACAATAGGTAGGGAAGAGATAGAAGGGGGGATGGGAGTGTGTGAGAGAGAGAGTAGGTGGTGAGAGAGAGAGAGGTAGAGAGAGAGTAGGCTATGGGAGATAGAGAGTGAGAGAGAGTAGGGATTTGGAGAAAGAGAGAGAGGGAGAGAGAGGGAGGGAGATAGAGAGAGAGGGATGAGATTGTGTCTATGCATGTGTGAGAGAGAGATATGGGTGATGGGAGTGTGTATGTGTGTGTGAGAGAGAGTAGAGATGGGAGAGGGGAGAAGGAGCGAGGGAGGGAGAGAGAGAGAGAGAGAGAGGGGGGGGGGGGATGGGAGAGAGAGTAGGTAGTGGGAGAGGAGTACGAGAGGGAGAGAGAGAGGATGGGAGTGCATGTGAGAGAGTGAGAGAGAGTAGGGGATGGGCGAGTAGAGAGAGTAAGAAGGGTGAGTGAGAAATTATGGAATGTGTGTGTGTGTGTGTGTGTGTGTGTGAGAGAGAGAGAGAGAGAGAGAGAGAGAGAAGAGAGAGAGAGAGAGAGATGGGAGAGAGGGAGAGTGAGAGAGAGGGAGAGAGTAAGGGGTGGGAGATTGAAATAGAGTAGAGAGAGAGAGAGAGAGAGAGAGAGAGAGAGAGAGAGAGAGAGAGAGAGAGAGGGAGGGAGGGAGAGAGAGATATGAGTGTGTGTGTGTGTGTGTGTGTGTCTGTGTGTGTCAGTGAGAGAGGGACAATGTAGGGGATGGAAGAGGGAGAGGGAGAGGGAGAGGCAGAGTGAGAGAGTGTGTGTGTGTGTGTGTTTTGCGCCCGCGCGCGCGCACGTGTGTGTGTGTGTGTGTGTGTGTGTGTGTGTGAGAGAGAGAGAGAGAGAGAGAAGAGAGAGAGAGAGAGAGAGAGACGGGGGGGGATGGTAGTGTGTGTAAGAGAGAGAGTAGGGGATAGGAGATGAGAAAGAAAGAAATTAGGGTGAGAGTGAGATTATGGAATATGTGTGTGGGAGAGAGTGAGCGTTGGGGATGGGAAAGAGGGAGAGTAGGCCAGTGGGAGAGGGAGTGGGAGAGGGAGTGTGAGAGAGAGTGAGAGAGAGAGAGAGAGAGTAGGAGATGGGAGAGAGAGAGGGAGAGAGTAGGGGGTGGGAGAATGAGAAAGAGAGATAGTAGAAGATGGGAGAGAAAGTGAGGGAGAGAGAGAGAGAGAGAGAGAGAGAGAGAGAGGAGTAGGGGATTAGAGAGGAGAGAGAGAAAGAGTAGGAGATGGGAGAGAGAGAGTGAGAGAGAGATAGAATGTAGTTGAGAGGGAGTGGGAGAGGGAGAGGGGGGATAGGAGTGTGTGTAAGAGAGATAGTAGGGGAAGAGATAGGAGAGAGAGAAAGAGAGAGTATCCTAAGAGAGAGTAGAGGATGGGAGAGATAGAGAGTAGGCAATGGGAGAGAGAGTGGGAGATTGGAGAGAGAGAGGAGGGGGGAAATAGGCATGTGTGTAAGAGAGAGTAGGGGATTTGAGAGGAAGAGAGAGAGTGGAGAGAGAGAGTAGGGAGAGAGAGAGAGAGAGTAGGGCATTGGAGAGTGAGAGAGTGAGAGAGAGCGAGTAGGAGGGAGAGAGTGAGAGAGCGGTGGGGAATGGGAGTGTGTGTGAGAGAGAGGAAGGAGGGGTGGGGGAGAGAGGGAGGGAGAGAAAGAGAGGGGGAGAGAGGGAGAGAGAGAGTAGGGATTGGGAGAGAGAGTATCGGATGTGTGAGAGAGAGAGAGAGTAGGGAGAGAGAGAGTATGGGATGGGAGAGGGATAGTGAGAGATAGAGTAGGTAGTGGGAGAGAGAAAGAGAGTAGATGGTGAATGAGAGAGTAGGGGATGGGAGAGAGAGACAATGAGTGGGTGAGATAAAGAGTAGGTAGTGGGAGGGGGAGTAGGAGATGAAGAGTGAGATAAAGAGTAGGGGATGGGAGAGGATAGAGAGACAAGGGGATGAGAGTGTTTGTGAGAGACAGAAAGTAGGGGTAGGAAAGAGAGAGATAGAGAGAGAGTAGGAGAGAGAGAGAGAGTAGGGGAGAGAGAGAGAGAGAGAGAGAGAGAGAGAGAGAGAGAGAGCGAGATAGAGAGAGAGAGAGAGAGAGTGAGAGAGAGAGTAGGGGATGGGAAAGAGAGAGTAAAGAGAGAGTAGGTAGTGGAGAGAGAGAGGGATGGAGGGAGGGAGGAAGGGAGGAAGAGAGAAAGTTTAGAGAGAGAGATAGAGAGAGTGAAAGTGAGGTAGAGAGAGTAAGGGTGGGATAATGAGACGAGATTCTAGGGCATACGAGAGTGAGAGAGAGAGAGAGAGTAGGCGGTGGGAGAGGTAGTGGGAGAGGATGAGCGAGAGAGTGAGAGAGAAAGTAGGTGATTTGAGAGAGAGATGGAGAGTGAGAGAGAGTATGGAGAGAGAGTAGGGGATGTGAGAGAGAGAGAGAGGGAGAGTGAGAGAGATAGGGAATGGGAGTGTAGTGTGCTGTCGTGTGTGTGTGTGTGTGTGTGTGTGTGTGTTGTGTGTGTGTGTGTGTGCTGTGTGTGTGTGTGTGTGTGTGTGTGTGTGAGAGAGAGAGAGAGAGAGAGGATGAGAGAATGTGAGAAGGATATAGTAGGAATGGATAGAGAGAGTGGGAGAGAGAGAGAGTTAGGAGTGCAAGAGGATTGGGAGAGGAGAGAGAGAAAGTAGGGGATGGGAGGTGTGTGTGAGAGAGAGAGAGAGAGAGAGAGTAGGGATGGGATAGGGTGGATAGCTAGAGATAGATTTTTCACATAGGGCATATGCACTATAGTGCACACATGCTTTATAGACCGATGCACTCTCTCAAACACTAAAACATGGTATATAATCGAAAGATCTGGGTGCCTAGTGCCTCCATAATCTATTTATTTTCTGTTGTGTGTATGTTGTTACATAGAAACCTATGGGTTTCATGCTATTGGAAGTCTAGCAAACCACCATATTCAATCATTGGATGCATTATTGAAGGCTTATCAAGCATTCTTTCACTATATTTGCAGATAGCAAACACCAAATTCAATCATTGGATACACTATTTGAAGGCTTTTTGAAATCCCTATCTATAGAAAGGGTTAGTGTGGTCTTTTAAAAATATTCTTTGTTACTATATATAGACAATTTTGATTATAATTTGACAACTTGTTTAATATAAAGTGAATTCATTGAAGTTTGTATATTTGAATGAATTCTTCTGTATATATTCCTCTATATATCAAGGATAACTTTAAGAAACTCCTCCTAAGAAAAATATGGAAAATGCTAGTGCATTCAACATTAAATATGCAAGAAAAAATTTCTAATCGATGGCGAGTTTTTCATTTGAGGCAAGGGAGAAAATTATTTTGTATTGGAAAAAATTTCCTTTCCATATCAAAATTTTAATAATAATAGTGGTGAATTAATTTTATTTCTTTCGGTATGCAAATAAATGTAGGGGAATTTTTGTAGTTGGTCATAAACATTTTGGTAATATAAGAGGTGAATTAATTATTTCATATAACTCAAAATATTAATATTGTTGGATAATATATTTTTTTCCAAAGAGAGATTATTTAATTTTTCGGTGAATTTATAGAGTCACAAGTGGTCCATGGCCCACATGCCAAGTGTACACTATATAGTGTACTTGTAGTATACCAATTCATTAAGATTCAATTAATAATGTGCCCTTTTTTATTGCCAACTTGGTCGTCATCACTTTTGATGCTATCATTTTTATGGTGAAAGGATTTAATTTGGACCATTGATGTAATATAGATTAATGGGTTCAACTCTATTTCGAGCCTAATTTTAAATGACAAACCATATAGTCTAAATCTTCCCAAAATTATGATAAGTGTCCCAAAGACAAAAACATAAGATAGTTAGCTAAATGAGGATAATTGGAGATGCATGTCAATAAAATGGTAGGCAATTCTCAAATTGAGGGAGAATATTATTTTATTTTAATGGAGAAATAACATTGTCCAATAATAAAACATTAGGGAAATGCTGGCAAAATATTTAAAATAATTATGTTCTAAATGTAGATTACATTGGTGATTGGACCAGGACTTGGGACCAATTTTGTGTAAACTAATGAGCCATTAGCCTTGGATTTTGACCCAAATTATTTAATATCTTGGTGACATCGTTGACCCCATATGTAGGTTTTATTTGCCAAATTGTGATTTCCCAAAGAAACAAAATAACCAATTGGCAAAGATTCACCAGTAAAAAAATCACTATTATATATTAAGATTTCGTCGATAGGAATGAGAAGGCATGGGGAGTTAGTCCATTTTCTAGTTATAGTATTAGAAAGGCAGTTCTTGGCCATGCCACTAATGGGAATCATTTCCATCTTATTTTTAGAATCGGTACCTCATTTGTCTTGAAATAATAATATATATTGTTTTCAATGTCTTTGAAATATCTATAGCTGGTAGCCAATTTCTTATTCATTCCCTCTCAATATTCATGGGAAACTAAGGTACTTCATTACCTAATAGGTCCTAGGAATCTTGACTAGGGTCCTAGAATAGTCCTAGATGGACCCATTTGACCTAAATATGTAAAGAGCAAAAATTGCTCAAAAGTTGCAATGTTGCTCTAAAAGTTGCTTGAGCAACTTTTGTAATTTTTGCAAAAAATTGCAAATGGAAGTTTGGGAAGTTGTAATTGTCCATGTTTGGTTATATGAGCATGGGAAACATATTTCAAAGGTTAGAAGGTTTCTAGTCAGATTTGCATTTTTAAGAAACTTTTACAACTTTTGCAATTTTGGACAAAAAGGGCAACTTTTGCAAAGTTCACTAGATTTCAATCTAGGACTTGGAAAGGTTCCAAACTATTAAAAGAACAACTAAAAACACCTTATCCTAGGCTATCTTGACCAAAAACTCAAAAATAACCAATTTTTCCTAACAAGCAACTTTTGCTCATATCTTGCACAAAGTGGCCTAGGCATACAAATCTTGCTCATAGGTTTCAAACTATTAGAAAACAACTAAGAACACCCAATCCTAGGTTATCTTGAGAAAAAACTCAAAAAGAACCAATTTTTCTTAATTAGCAACTTTTTCTCATATCTTGCACAAAGTGGCCTAGACATACAAATCTTCCTCATATCTCTCTTACCATTTGTTGTGGGATCAAATTGTCTATTTCATTAGCTCGACATGGTTGGTTAAAACCTAGTCCCAAGCTCCTCCCATCCCATTGAGCACTTGAACATTCTTGGGAATGCCAAACTAAATTGACCCTAAGAGTCACTAAATTCTATAAGGCAATGATCTTTGATAGGACATATCTCAGAGCTCGTGCAAGGTATACATGTGATTCTAGGTGCTATAGGACCATGTTGCAATAACCTCTCTCTCTTTTTGGAGATCCAATTATGTTTACATTTTGCTACCCCATCTCAGGTGATGCTTAAATATGTAGTGTTGGCTAGTACAAAGTTTCCAACTATCAAATGTCTCTCATCAGTTTTCATGGGATCAAACTGTCTATTCCATTAGCTTTGGGTGCCTAGGTAAACCCTAGCCCCAATCTTCTCCCATCCTATTGAGTGCTCAAATGTTCTCGAGTATGCCAAACCTAATCGACCCTAAGAGTCACTAAATGTCATAGGGAAACATGATTTTACAGGCTATATCTTGAAGCTTGTCTAAGGTATGGATGTGATTTTGGGTGCTACAAAACCATGTTGTAGAGATGTCCAATAACCTTTCTTGATTTTTGGAGATTTGATTCCATTTATATTTTGTAGCCACATCTCAGGTGATGCTTAAACTTGTAGTGTTGGCCATTACAAAGTTTTTAACTACCAAATCTCTCTCACTATTTATTGTATGATCAAACTATCTATTCTATTAGCTCTAGGTGGCTGATCAAATCCTAGCCCAAAGATCCTCACATCCCATTGAGCACTCAAACATTCTTGGGCATGTCAAACCAAATTGACCATAAGATTCACTAAATGCCATAGGGTAGAGATCTTTGACATGGCATATCTCAAAGCTCGTGCAAGGTATGGATGTAATTTTGGGTGCTATAGGATCATGCTGTGGAGACCTACAATAACCTCTCTCTGATTTTGAAGATCTAATTCTATTTAGATTTTGTGGCCCAATCTTGGGTGATGAGTAAACTTGTAGTGTTGGCCAGTACAAAGTTACCAACTACCAAATCTCTCTCATCATTCATTGTGAGATCAAACTGTCTAGTTTGTTAGCTATAGGTGGCTAGATAAACCATAGGCCCAAGATCCTCCCATCTTGTTGAGCACTCAAACATTCTCAGGTACCCCAAACTGAATTGACCTGAAGATTCACTAAATGCCATAGAGAAACGATCTTTGATGGGGTATATCTTAGAGCTCATGTGAGGTATGGATGAAATTCTAGATGCTATAAGACCATGTTGTAGAGACCTACAATAACCTCTCTCAATTTTGAAGATCCAATTCCATTTATATTTTGCATCCCCATCTCAGGTGATGCTTAAACTTATAGTGTTTTCTAGTACAAAGTTGCCAACTATCAAATCTCTCTCACTGTTCATCGTGGGATCAAACTATTAGTTACATTAGCTCCAAGTGGTTGAGTAGAACCTATCTTCAAGCTCCTCCCATCCTTTTGAGTGTTCAAATATTCTTGGGCATGCCAAATCGAATCGACCCTAAGGGTCACTAAATGACATAGGGCAATGATCTTTGGCAGGGCATCTCTTAGAGCTCGTTAGAAGTATGGATGCAATTCTAGGTGCTACAAGACCATGTCATGGAGACCTACAATAACCTCTCTCTTTTTGGAGATCTAATTCTATTTATATTTTGCGGCCCCAGCTTGGATGATGCTTAAACTTGTAGTGTTGGCCAGTACAAAGTTGCCAACTATAGAATCTCTTTCATCATTTGTCATAGGATCAAACAATCTATTTCATTAGCTCTGGTTGGCTAGGTAAACTCTATCCCCAAGCTCCTTCTATCCCATTTATCACTCAAAAATTCTCAGGCACGCCAAACTAAATTTTCCTAGGAGTCACTAAATGCCATAGGGCAGTGATTTTTGACAGGGCATATCTTAGAGCTCATGAGAGGTATGGATGTGATTCTTAGTGCTACAGAACTATGTTGTAGATTCCCTACAATAAAATCTCTCTCTTTTTAAAAATTTGATTTTGTTTAGATTTTATGGCCCCACCTTGGGTGATGCTAGAACTTGTAGTGTTGGCTAGTACAAAGTTGCTAACTGCTAAATCTCTCTTACCATTTGTCATGGCATCAAACTGTCTATTTGTTAGCTCTAAGTGGTTAGGTAAACCCTAGCCCTAAGCTCTTCCCATCCTATTGAGTATTCAAACATTCTCAGGCACACCGAACTGAATAGTTTGTAAGAGTCCCTAAATGCCATAAGGCAACAATATTTGACTGGGCATATCTTAGAGCTCATATAAGGTATGGATATGATTATGGGTGCTATAGGACCATGTTGCAGAGTCCTACAATAACTTCTCTCAATTTTCAGAGATTGGATTCCATTTTGGTTATGTGACCCCATCGTGGGTGATTCTGAAGCTTGTAGCGTTGACCAATACAAATTTTCCAACTATAGAATCTCTCTCACCATTTTTTGTGTGATCAAAAAGACTATTCCATTAGCTCTAGGTGGCTAGGTAAACCTTAGCCCCAAGATCTTCTCATCCTATTAAGAACTCAAAGTTTCTCAGGCATGCCAAACTGAATTGTCCCTAAGAGTCACTAAATGCCATAGGGAAATGATCTTTGACAAGGTATATCTTGAAGCTTGTGTGAGGTATGGATGTGCTTTTGGGTGCTACATAACCATGTTGTGGAGACCTACAATAACCTTTTTTTCTTTTTGGAGATTGGATTCCATTTTGATTTTATGACCCAATCTCAGGTGATACTAAAACTTGTCGTGTTGGCTAGTACAGAGTTGCCAACTATTGAATATCTCTCACCATTCATCATGGGATCAAACTATCTATTCTATTATCTCTAGGTGGCTGGGTAAACTTGATTCCCAAGCTACTCCTATCTTGTTGAGCGCTAGAATGTTCTCACTCACACCAAACCAAATCATCCCCAATAGTCATTAAATGTCATAGGATAGAGATCTTTGATGGGGAATATCTTAGAGCTCGTGCGAGGTATGGATGTGATTCTAGGTGCTATCAGACTATGTTGTAGAGACCTATAATAACCTCTCTCTCTTTTTGGAGATCTAATTTTGTTTAGATTTTGTGGTCCCATCTCGAGTGATGTTAAAACTTGTAGTGTTGGGTAGTACAAAGTTGTCAACTATTGAATCTCTCTCACTATTCATCATGAGATCAAACTATCTTTTTTTGTTAGCTTTGGTTGGCCAAGAAAAATTCTAGCCCAAGATCCTCCTATACCATTGAGTGCTCAAACATTCTTGGGCACACTGAACTAAATCTTCCCTAAGAGTATGGATATGATCTTTGATGTGGCATATTTTGAAGCTCCTACAAGGTATGAATATGACTCTTGGTGCTACAAGACCATGTTTTGGAGACCTAAAGTAACCTCTCTCTCTCTTTTTGGATATTGGATTCCATTTTGATTTTGTGACCCCATCTCGGGTGATGCTAAAACTTGTGGTACATGGTACCTAGGTGGAAAATGGATATTTCATCTCATCCAATGATGGAGAATCATGATAGAAGGTAAAGGGGTGATCATGCACCTCATTTTGAACATGTTTTTTTTTAATGCTAATAAGGTAATCCTTTTTTTTAAGGTCAAGGAACTTGAGGTCACCTATAAACTCAAGTTGCCTTAGTCCTAAGGATTTTTAAATATATATATATATATTTTATTAATAAGTTGAATCAATAAGTGTGTTGAGAGTCATTAAACCTTATATAGGTCCTATGTGTTACCAAAAACAACTTGGTTAAGTTCTAGGAAGATTTAGTAGGAAAATTACATTTTGCAATAAAAGTTGTTGACAACTTTTTGGCAATTTTAGCAATTTTTTGGAAAATGTTGAAATTAACCTTGTAACCAATCAAACCAACTAGTAATCAGTTGTAATGGATGTCAAATGGTGAAAATACCCTCTATGAATTTAGAGGAGTCATAAGGTGTTAATGATTATTAAGTTCTTTTTATATGGCAAAGAATCACTGTTGATGCTAAACTTGTATATAGGATCATTGAATTATTGTCAAATATCATTATAGAACAAAAAACCCACACTTTTTCAGAATGAAACATCACTTTATCTACAAGTTATCACTGAATGGAGTTAGTGGAAAATTTTAAAGATCTTCTTGGTTGTCTTAATAGCCATTTCATGGGCTTGAAACATAATCACTTCCCTTTGTGAAGAGTTGGCCCAAAATCAGCAAATTACATGTTGTTTTAAAGAAAATATAGTCGTAGGATGTTGGAAGATTGTTTTCACTCATAGGATGTTGAATAATCTCTTGGTAGTATGGAATAGATGACAAACTGAATTTTGTGAGATAGTTATTAGGTGCTCATTAAAGTGTCTGAACTATTAGTTTGAAGCAAGAAGTTGATTATGATCCATTTGTAAAATTTTCTCTTTTCTCCCTTATTTCTTAACAAGTCTTGAATAGGGAAAGTGATCAAGTAGTTTTGTGAAGTTGGGTTGGAAGGAATCTTTGAAGACACTTAGGAAGGTGGGAAAGGTAGTTTTTCTTAAAAGTGTTCTTGTTGAGAATCCACTAGCTTTTGGTGTGAGCACTCTACATCATTTTGGATGCAAATTAGATTAAAATAAAATATATAAAATGTACTTAAAATGTAAACAAGTAAAACAAGATATATATTATGATAACGAATACTTTCATACATGAAAAATATATAATATATTATGATAAGCAATAATGTCATACATGAATGGGCATATAATATAATATGATAACCAGTAATGTCATACATGAACAAACATATAATATACTATGATAACTAATACTATCATATATTAACAAACATGCAATATATTAACCAATAATGTCATAAGTCTAATAATATCATACATCAAATATATGTCGTACATCAAATATAAAATGTCATATATATATCAAATATATATCAAATATGTCCACTAACATAAAATCCAACATATATGTCCACTAATGCCTATATATGTGTGTCTATCCATATATCTTCTCCTTCCCACAAGGGGAAGGAAATAAATCCCTAGAGGTTTTTGGTCATTGTGTGGAGGGAGATGATGAGGATGATGGGGTCTTCCTCACATGCTCACTCATCCTCTTATTTAGTCTCTTCTCTAACTAGAGCTGGTACAAAAAAAGTAGATATGAATCAATAATTATTATACATTGAAATCAAATATATGTACACACAAAATTAATTATTTTCTTCCTACCATCAAATAGTCACTCTACATGTCCACCTCAAAGGCTCGCGGATGATTGGGTGTAATAAGGCCCTAATAAATTCAATTAATATAATCACTTATAAATAAAATTTGAAATTTCAATACTAACTATTATAAAAAACAACTAAAACTAAGAAAATTCTTTCAAATCTTGGCCAATTTGTTCTATAGTAGCCATCATGGGAGCAACTCCATGATCAATGGATTGGTGAAGATGAGGAGTCTCAGATGTCAACAACTACATGCCATATAATACAATTTACATGTAACATGAAACATGAAAAAATATAAACAAATTAATTAAATTAATATTAAACAAATGTACCTCTGCAAAGCTCATATCGTGCATGGGCTTAGAGTTCCTTGTAAATGTCGATGGTCTAGTAGAGAACTGATGCACATGGATAATTCTTTTATGTCAATCCTTCATATGATTACTTAATAAATATATTTATTAATTTAAATGATTAACTTGATACATATGTCTTGACTCATCGACAGGATGTAAGATGGAGTCAGAGAATCTGTACTAGGGCCATCAACACTCTTACACTGAATTTCAAAAAATGTCAATACATGCTAATTAAGTATTCATTCACTATACATATGAAATGTGATCAAATTAGTTTATTATAATTATAGTTTACCTATGTGTCAATGCCAAATGTGTCACTCAAGAACTCATTAGTGACTAGCCCATCATCAATACTATCTCCAACATGACTACCAAATGTGCATAAGGATCCACATGATGTGCCAATGTGACTGCGATGTATAGAAGGCTTCTCCTAAACTAATGGACTAGCACAATGAATTAGGGTCTACGTCAAAGCATTGATAGTCCCTAGAGTACTATTCTCTACATTTTCCTTCACAATTAAAGGAATAATTACATGCTCACCTTGTGGCTTGATAATAGGTTCCCTAACTACATTAGGGTTACAACATGCTTCCAAACTCTCAAATCATGACCCACCATCTCTACCCTGAGATTCTAACATATCAAAATATTTGGGGATCTCCCCAAGGACAAATTCACAATACAATTTCTTTAAGAAATATATTGGAACTTCATGATTATTGTAAGGAGGGGCATCAAAGACCATCCACCATCTATCCCAAAATTTATTTCTAATATAATCATGTATGCACCAATGGATGGGGAACCTTTTAGTTTTATGTTTAGTAGTGTGTTATTCTCCAAAATTTTTAAACAATGCATGAATGCTACCTATTCCTATTTCCCTTTTTCTTACATATTTATAGGTTAATTTTTTTGCATAATATCTTCTCTTTCCATCCTTCTTAACATGTCAAATATCTAACTAGCCAATAACAAAAGCTACATGGGTCATAATGGACTCAAGAGAGGATGTCAATTGTGCTGTCATAGGATTGGTTTTTCCACAAGCTGTCTACCTACCAATGAGTTCTTCTAATTCATGTTCCCCTCTTTCTATTTCATTCATTATGTTGTATTGGGTGCTAGAAGGAGGTCTTTCAATTGGTGGAGGTTGCAAAATTTCTTGCTCTTCTTGTGGAGGGTTTTGATTTTCATCTTATTGAGGGTTTTGATTTGGATCTTCTGGAGTGTTTTTATTTTGATTTTTTTGATTAGGTAGTGGATTTGATAGTTCATTATTCACATTTCCTAATAAGAAACCAATTACATTCTAAATAAATAAACAAATTTAAAGAAAAACTAAAAAAACATACAAAACAATGTAAAAGCATATAAAACAATGAAAAAAAGAGAGTAGGAAACATACTGCGTGATCCCGATCATGATCTTCGGCAACGAGGAGGCATTTTGAGGAGGTAGGTGAGCAATTTCTTCAAGTTTTGTAACTCGTGTACATGCTATTGAGGACAAAGAATGTAGCAACCAAAAAAAAATGAAATGTTAATGGGTTTGTAGCCAATATATAAAATGTTGGGATTTTAAAAATCATGCACATGCTTTGGCTTGGGCTCCATGAGCCTAATGCGTGTGGAGCCCAAGCCAAAGCACATGAGGGCTATAGTGCATGCAAGCTTTTAGAATTTTAAAAAATTGTTTTGTGTGTCATGTTTTTGGCACCACAACTTGGTGCACTTACCCATAGGTAGTTTTGATCCTTTTTCACTTAATCGACATCGTAAATCATAGGATTTACTATTAAATTCACCACATACAATGAATTTGATTGCCATCTTGTTCATCCTCTTCTCTTCTAAAAAATTATCTAGGAATCTATCCCTTAGGTCATTTACCTAATCATATCTAGGAATTAAATTATCCAACTCATTAATCATTATCTTTAGTATGCTTTCCATATCCCAAGAAATGGACTTAGTTGGTAGGAAGTTATGATTCCTCACAAACTATTAAATTTTTTTTCATCGACCGACACTAAGTTCTAACACTTTTTCATCATAGGGTTACTGGATCACTAATAAATTTCTTTATCAACATATGTATTGTCACTTGGTCAAAACTAGCATCACTTTACATATACTTCAGGTTCTTTAATCTTCTACTCTATTTCTCGATCATACTTATGCATTTGGTCTGTCTTTGATCTCATCTTCAAGAATTTAAAATTAATATCTTCTCCACTTGTAACATGATTTAAAAAATAAAGTTATCTTATCAAAGTCCAACAAATCAAGTGTCCATTTGTAGTTTCCTCTCCATAACTCAACCTTTCCTCTAGGTTCTTTTGTTATGAGAAACTTCTCAAATCCTCTTCATCAATCAAATGGATATGGCACTTAGATCATATAGAAAACTATCTCACAAATAGGTTTGATATCAATGAAAATGTAACTATTGTTCCAATTAGTTTCCAACATAATCAAATATTATTTTTAAGCAAAGACTCAGAGTATTGTATCAACTACTTTAACATATATTTATGTGCATGTGTACTCGCATGCATGTAAATGTTTTTGTTTTTTCTTTTATTTGTGTGTGTGTGTATAAGTATGTGTATGTGTATAGGTGTGTGTATATGTGTACATGTACATGTATGTGTTTTTGGAAGCCTAATGGGAAAGTGAGATGCTGAGAGATGGGGGGTGAATCATAATCTTTAAAAAAAATTATAGCTCCAAACAATAAACCTTATCAAACTTAATTCACCATGCACATCAACATTAATCTTAACCATGCATCATCATGTAATAATATGTAACATGAAATATAAAATCTACTAAAATGAATGAAAAATATAAACAAGTAATTAACACATGAAAAAATATTGGGAAACATAGAAATCATCAAACGTGAAGGTACAAGTGTAGTGGGGATCACATCCACAAAAATCTTCACTACTATAAAAATAAAGTGTACTTGTTAGACCTACAATTTTGACCACTTATGATCATGTACCCTTTGAGGGGTCTTCTTTTTTATGAGATTACAAGACTATTAAGTCTATATTGACTAAAGGATTTAAACCTCATAATTAAGAGAAAACTCTCTTCAGACATTTTTGATAAGCCTGATTGAACGACTTTATTAAGAGAGTCACCTGATACAGCTATTAGAATTTATCAATACATTGATCCTTCAATTTACACTAATATGCAGATAATATATCTTTTCTATTTAAATTGTAATAAGATCTTTGTGATAGATTTGAAATAACTCATTATTACACTACATAGTTTCCTTACTCCTTCACAACATTTAACTCACTAATCCATATTTAGCTTCTCATTCATACATTCCTATCAGTTGCAACAACTATTTTTGTCCCAAACCTTCTTTTATGGCCATCTCAAAAATCTTATAGACCCAGGATTCATCATTTTTTCCCCTTAGTATTTCCTATTTTGATTGGTAGATCATAGTGTTGGAAATGTAAGAGTTTAACTAAGAGGGGATGGGTAAATTAGTTACCACAAAAAGTAATTCCTTGTCCCTTGGACATTAATACAATTTTTTGCTAATCATGCACTACTATCTAGCTCAGTTAGCATTAGAATATTATTGATACATGGTTAACAAAGTAATCTTACAATTTATTCATCTATTTGATCCTTTAGTAATTAAGTTGTAGAAACATAAATCATAAGAAAATAACATGAACATAGATGACACCAAGATTTAATGTAGAAACATAATTCAGAAAAAATAACCTTACAACTATTCACAATAGTTTTCACTATTATGAAGTGAACCTTGTTAGGAGCCAAACCTATTAAAACATTACGAAACATACTGTTAAGTATGACCTTGTTAGAGGATTTAAATCACCCTATTATGACTGGCCTAGTTAGACATCTTTAAACACTTCAATCATGAAATGTCACCTTGTTAAAGGATTTACAAAATGACTATTAAGTCCATCCAGTTAAAATATTTTTTTATTTCGACAATGGTTAGAAGGTAACAAAAATTTTGACCTAATTTATGAAGAAACTTACTTTGCAGATCCAAATGTCTATTCTGACTTGACCTTTGGATCCTTGTTGATCATATGTTCTTTGTTTCTGATCTTTCATAATTTCCTTCTCTTCCTTTTCCTTCACTCACATATCCATCATTATTTCATTTTACACTTGTTCTCCTCTATCCTCATAGCTTGACCTTTCTTATATATCATAAGCTAGGACAAGTTGGTTTGAATACACTTCCAAATAATCAATAAACATCCAAATAGTCAGCCTCAATTAATTAAATGTTACAAAAATGTATTTTTTTTTCACTGGTCAATACTAGGATTGAACACTCAGTCAACACTATAAGTCCTTTCATGCTCAATCACTCAATCAATACTGCAAGCAAGAATCCCTTCATTAACTAACTACTTAGTTAATACTACACTATCTTCTTTACTTGACTAATCAGTTAATACTGCATTATCTTCTTTACCTAACTGCTTGGTTAATACTGAGATATACAAAGTCAGTACTACAAACTTTGTATTGCTCAATTAATACTAGCATTTGTGTAAACATCAATGATAATTTATAATTAAAGAATTCTTTCCAACAAACTCTCTCTTTAGCATTGATGGAAACACAACATGTCGACATAGATTGATGAAAGTATGAAAAATAACATAATATCCTTAGTTTGATTTTGATTCTCATCCATACCTACCCCCTTTGATATTTATCTTGGATTTTTCCCTATTGCTTCCCTATCAATTTTCTTCTATGAAATTATGTCATATTCTCCCTCTTTATTGTACATTCCATTATATTAATATCTTCCCTTTGTGATACAATAATTCTCCCTCTTTCACTCTGACACTAAATTTTCCCTTCATTCTTCCTTTGAATCTCCCTTGTTGAAATTGTTGAACTCTCCCTCTTTGACATCAAATGCCAAAGGATATAAACTTTGAAGATAAAATGTACATTTTTTACTAATTCATATGCAATATGCTCTACATTTAACACCTGAAGTGTGATAGACTGCATCGACTTGTTAGATCTTCAATGAAACTTGGTTGATACCTCACTAACTTTTTCTTTAATGAGGATCGGATATGGGATTAACCCCTAGTTTACCTCTTAGATACATAAATGCATCCTTAGGTAAAGACTTACTAATTATATGTATTATCTGATCCTTGGTGTTCACATATTCCAATCTCACCTCTTTATCTTGAACTAGTTCCCTTAAGAAATGATACTTGATTGCAATGCTTTTTTTTTTGTGCATCATATGATTTTTGTATATGTTGATTGCACTAGTGTTATCATAATAGATAACCACTAGTTTTTTGATTTTTTCATTCATTCCTAACATTAGTTGTGTAATCCATATCATGTTAGAATAATTGACTACTTTAGCAACATACTCTACCTCTGTTGTGGATTGAGAGATACAATTCTACTTCTTGCTTGTCCAAGACACTAGCCTCTTCCCAAGAAAGAATGCTCCTCCAATAGTGCTTTTTCTATCATCAATTCTTCCTACCCAATATGCATTAGGAAAGGCTCTCAACTCAATATTTCCTCCTTTCTTATACCATAACCCATATTCTTAATTCCCTTTTAGGTATCTCAAAACTATTTTGAATGTCATCATGTAATTTTCTTTATGATTAGGAGAAAATCTTGCTACTATGCCAATTACTAATGTAGTATCAGGTCTAGTGTGTCATTGATCTATAAGTAGTCTAGCTTACCTACTTTGAATCATCATTCTTTGATAGTTTATGTCCAGTACACATAGGTATTCCTATTGGTTTAGAATATTCCATTCCAAATACTTTTAATATTTCTTTGATGTACTTTGTAATGCCTACCCCTAGTTTACTTGTTAGATTGTATTGCTGAATTATTTTAGGCTAGTTTGATGGTTATGTTTTATGTTTAGCAGTACTCAATGATTGGATTCATTAAATGTTATGTAATACTCAGTTGATTTATATATAATTAGCTACTTGAGTTACTCTATTATTTCATGTGTTCATGATTATTTCTATGATGATATATGTATGTTCATTTAGTGATTTTAGTTATCTCATGTTGATTAGTTAGATGTGTATTTTATATGAAGTTCTATGGTTACTTAGCCCATAATTGCATGTGTATGGTGTACTTGTATGTTTTACTTTAAGTATGGTATTTTTGATGTGGTTGAGGGAATGATTCATATTCACCTACTAGTTGGGATCTACATGATGCACCACTTCCCATCATTTCATATTTATTTTAGATTATATGTGTATGTACATACATGCATAGATTTTATGCAGATTGTAAGTATCGAGCATCGACTTCCCTGAGTTGCCAGGGTGAGTGTGCGCTATCATAGTATCTCAAGGGTAAAAGTGGAGAGATAATTCTTGAGTCTAAATCATAACCTTAAGCAAACTGTCCTAGAAAGTAGGATAAGTATCTGAATTGTTTACCCATTTGAATTTTTCAAGTGATGTGAATTCATGATTCTGATCCTGGAGTTTGATTATGTTCTTTGTCTTCAGTTAAGTTGTCATATTTAGTCTTGTGGAACTGTTGTGATTTTCATTATTACTAGATCAAATTAAAATATAATTTAATGATTTAATTTGATGGAAAATTTATAAAAGAAATTCAATATTTAATTAATTGAGAAATTAATTAAATAAAAGAACTAAATTTAAAGATTTTATTAAAGTTCTAATTTTGGCATATTTATATTTATTTAATTTAATAATAATTTATTTAAGAGTTTCATTTTTATAATAAACTCTAAATATTATTATTAGTTAAATTGATAGATATTTAATTAAAAGTGTCTAGTAATTTAATAAGAGAGAAATAAATGGATTTAATAAAGTTTATTTTAATCAAATAGTAAAATTTGGTGCATGAGATTAAAATATAATAAAGTAATTAAGAAAGGGGGTTTCATGTTATTGCACAATCAAAACCCTAATGTGAGGAAAAACTCTTTATTAAGAAATTAGAGCTCATTTCTCCACACAAGTTTGGAGGAGCCAATTTCCATGAAGAGGGTTTTCGAAAGAAAAAGGTTTCTCTTGCAAGCTCCATGCATTTTTTTTTTAGCATCAGATCTAGGTAGGATCTTGTAGATTTTGTACAATAGTTCTTTTCTTGAAAAAAATTTCATCTTTGTGATTGAATGAAATTATTTTCAGAATGTTAATTTGGGTTGAAACCTTGTTTGTGTTTTTATTGTTCTTCATTTTCAAAGGAATCTATAAATGAATGGAAAAATTGAGACCCTTGTTTGGTAGATTTTATGGATTCCTAAATTGATTGATTTTAATTTGAGTAGGTTGGAAAAGAAATCAACATTTGTGATGCAAAATTTGATCTGTTATTCTTATCTTTCCTATCTGACCTATGGTGAAAATTATTTTTAAAAATATATATTTTACAAAATAATTAGCATACTAATGAAAAATTACTATAATAATTATAATATAAAAAGAATATATTGGTTTTTGTATAGAAGGGTGTTGTGTATGGTTTGATATATATATATGTTATGGGGAGGCAGGTCCCCAACCCCACCTCCCTCCTCTTTTCTTTTTCCAGTGGTGGCATTGGTTTATGAAAAAGTTAAATGTTTTGGTGGGTAGCGGCCACCATCCCCCCCACCCCCCTTTCCTCTTCCTTGTTTCTGCATGTGGGCAACTTTGGGACTATGTGCGATAGTACCTTGCTATGTCAGCAAGGTTGAGCACAAGAGCTTAGCCTATGGGCTTTAAAATAGAAATGAGATAAATTCATTTTTATTAAATTTCTTTAATAATTTTAAATTATGTTAGAACTTTAATTTATGTTATTGAAATATATATTAAATATTAATAAAGAATAAATTTTAATAATATTATTATAATAATTAATTATTATTCTGTTATTAGTTTAATAATTATGTTATTAATAATTTAATATAATTTATTTTATTAATGAATAAATTATTATTATTTTTGGTAATTTAATGATTATTAGTTATTTTACTAAAAATTTTTGAAAGGTTTTATTGTTTAAATATATTTGTGATGTAGGAGCATCCTAAGGTAGTTGGTTATCCTATATTATTAAGGGATTTTGGTGGAGTTAAGTGCACCTATTTGGGTCTTGGGTAATTAATTTTGATGCATTTTATAATTTTTGTAATCCATTAAAGGCATTTGGTATTTAACTTTTGTTGGAGGTTGACTTATGGCTCTTTATGTAGTTAATGTAAGGGATATTTAATTTCTAGCTTATTGGGATAACTTGTGGCTTAGTTGCATATAAGTAGGGTGTATTGTGAAGTCTTTTGTAATTGTCCATCCATCTTGTAGAAGAGGAGGTGGTAGAAGAGCAATTTTTGAGAAGGGCTAGTAGGTGAGGCTTGGGAAACAAGGAGATTGTTTGGTGGGCTTACGACTACCAGTTAGATCTTCCTTGAAGGTTTCTACAAGAGTGTGGATTTGGACTAGCTAGGGTTTGAACGGGATCTTGAGGGATCTTGTAAAACTATTACTTTCTTTGTATTTGGTCATAGCTAGGAAGGCCTTACAGTCTAACACATTGCATGTAATTAATTATTTTATGAATAAAGAGTTGTGATTTGATATAATATCTTCCATTGTTGTTGTGTTTCCTTTGTTTAGTTATTTTTTGGGGGAAAGGACATCTCCTTTGGGGATTCTCCTACCTTGCACTGCATTGAGTAGTATCAAAGTGAAGGTTATTCCTGAGCGTGTAGACAGATTGCTAAAGTTGAGGTAGTTTGCACCATGACCTTTGGAGGAAATGCAAACGGATCTACATTTTTGAATATGGAAGGTTGATCTTGTCCAGAAAGATTGATCTATTGGTGATTTATTGCAAAGGGTTTGCAAAGACATATTTAGTTCAACAGATATCAAAATGGATGTTTTATAATCAAAAGACACCTTTGAGAAGAAAAATTTTCCTATTCCAACTTTATCTTTGCAGAGATTTAAAACTTTGCAAATTAAATGGCTTGGATAAGAAACAATTGCTTGATACAAAATGGAACAAATGGACATTTATGCATAGGGCACCATCAATTATGTGAGTGATGTAAATGCAGCCAAATTTTTTGTTGTCAAAGCCATCAATTAATATAAAGTTTCTAATCTACACGAGGTTGAAATTGTGGTTGTAAGGGTTATGGAGAGGGAACTTCTTCATTGTCCACTTCATCATGTATTAACTTGCACCACAAATTGATGGTCTTCATCTTTCTTGTGGGATCCTATCCCCTATGTGAGTGCTAATGTAGAAGCTGAAGTAGAAAAATAAGTGAAAGCATGTTGAATAAGATTTCTAATCTTGATTTGGTCAACATTGTTGATTTAAGGGCTTGGCACTGGGAAATTCTTCAATGTCCAATTAGGGGTAGCATTGCATTCTCTTTAATTGTTACGTATACAACCCCAGGAGGAAATAGATTGCTAGCTACTTCTTCTAGCCTTGCACTTTCTTCTTTGAGGGTTTTTCTTAAACCTAGCTCTACATCCATCTCTAGTTTCAAGCGATTTGGCAATGCATCTATTTGCTGCAAAAAATAATACTCATTTCTTTTTTTAGTTTTTGATAGTTCTTGCTCAACTCTTTCATTTGGAGAGAAGGTTTCCATCATGGTAGTAGTGCATAAAACATCTCAAAGTAAAATTGAAGATGAAAATGAGTACAAGCATACAGTTGACTTATCTCAGAGAAGCTTCACCCTTAGAGAAATTTAATATTACATGAACTAAAAATACAAAATCTATGGGATGAGAAACATGTATTAAATAGTGTAAGAAAACTCAACAACTATGCACAATAAGTAATATGAATGGTAAAGTCAACAACTATGCACAACAAGTTATATGACAGGTAAATATGCACAACAAGTTACATGAAAGGTAAATAAGAAAACTCAATAGCTATGCACAACAAGTTATATGAAAGGTAAATATGCACATCTTGATGATTAGTAATTATCCATATGAAAGCTCGATACTTAGAACATCAACAGTGATACTAAACTTGATCCTTGATTGGTATGTTGAACTATAACAAATGTCTTCAACTCGATATGAAGTAATAGATAATACAATAGAGATTTTCAACAAACTTGTATGCATATTTGTATATATATGTGTACCAATTATAAAAATGTACCCATGAGTCTAAAGAAATAGATTCATTGTATCTTAAAGGGTTCGTCGAATATATAAGAGACATAGCTCTCAACAAAAAAAAGTTAATGATGTCGTACAAGTCTAAAATATATAAAATGTTAAAAGATCCATACTGTTAGCACTAGTCATCACCAAGATGCTTAAACAATACTTCAAATGTTGCCATATAACACTTTATTCACAAATCTAAAGAAACTCTAGTTAGAAGATGCAAATAAACCAAACTAGAGATTTTCAAACCAATCAAAAGTTCAAAATGGTCAAATACTAGTAGAGAACAATTCAAATAGTAGTAAAACCTTTTTTTTCAACAAGAAAAAAATTTATGCAATATTAATACTAAAAAGCTAAATAAAACTTGGAACGAGATTTGCTTCATTAGTTCCTACTATGCAATGAGGAGGATAAGGAGGCTCTGGCTTATTTGGATAATGTGTGTCAAGAAATGCTAACATTGTCCATTTTTGAGCACTAAATTCTTTGGCCAACTTCACACTCTCTTCCACCATCACATTTATCTGTTGATTGGGGTGTTGGGGAGCCTAGAAGACGGAGATCATGCTGATTTTTGTTCTTCCAAAAGATCTAATAAAAATTTCATTATGTAAAATTAAAGTAGAAAGTTCATTTGAGAATAACATAAATGAACTTCTAAGCATCATAATCTTTCTCTAATCCAATAGGATTATTTCAAGGCATGTTTAGTAACAAAGTAATATGAAACCGTTACAATTCTCTACAAATTGATAACTTGAAAATGCTAGCTTTCTACAAGTTCTATTATTGAATTATTCCTAAAGTTATGTTACCATGATTTTTACACTTCTAAATAATATAAATGCTTATTAGTCTTGAACATTTATGACTGATAATTATCCATTCCTAGATTTCTCAGAGGGGGGCCAAAGGCACAAAGTAGGCCATGTCAGAAAGCCATGTGTTATATGACAAAGTTAAATATTTATTGAACTATTATTCAACTGCTTGAACTTGCAAATCAGTCAATGGAACATCTATTGAATAAGTTGTAATGCACACAATTCTTTTTATACCATTATGTCTAGTATAATAAAATACAATCAAAAGTAATTCACTCACTAATCCAATGTTCAATTAGTATAAGGAAATTAATGTGATCCGACATTTATTAGAAATAAGATTAAAGGAAGTATTATCATCAAATTTTCTTAACCAAATAAATTCAATACAAAATGAATACAACTATACAAGTCATGCACCATTTAATCATTTTATAGATATGTGAGTGATTATTTACTAAAACCATCATTAAAGGAGTTAAATAATTCCTTATAGAACACAACAGAAAAATAAACAAGAAGGATCAGTTTGATGTAACCTACAAAACTATCCTCTAACTAAAGGATTTACCCTATTATTTGCATAAGCTTGGTATTTTCGTTTAATTCTTCCACTATAACATATTAGGTCTATAATTTCCTATACTTTAATAGTAATGAGATCAACACTAATGGTATTCATTGAGTTGAAGATAAGATAGTATTATCTGGCATAGAAGCAAATGTATTGGTTCCATCTAGTAGAGAACATGATAAAATAGATGTATTGAAATTTTTTAAGGTGCATGTGTAGGAGTGGTTATCAGGCATGACTAGAAACCATGTGGGCTCTACCCATTTAGGTTAAAATCCAGTCATCTACGTTCTACTATGATTTTGAAATTTTGTGGCATGTCACAATTCCTTGGCTGTAATATGGGGTCTTGGATGATGTTTCAATTGAGTTTTTTATTATGTAGGGAAATGCTTCCAAAATGTTTAAACATTATTAATATATTTGCACTTGGATAGAAACCTAGGCACAACCATACATTATTTGCTTATGATCTTCAGCTTATGTTAGATACAAATTCCATCTCTTAGAGGAGTTTTAAGTTTTGGATATTTATCATTGGATGATATGGTTGGAAGCTTTGGACTCAAATGTTTAGAAATTTCTATAATTAATTTCATACTCACATGGTATACTACTAGGGATGTTTACTTCTAAATATAACATCTCTTACAAGGGATAAGCTAGTTTGCAAGTCTCGTTTGTTGAAGTTAGCACTAAAAGTTTGCAAAATCACATGATTCATAGCAAACATCCTTTATAACCCTTAGTTTCTTGAATTTTTTATGCTTTAATTTATTTCAAATAGCTTTTGATTCTTCTAGAGATAATTCTATAAGTTCCTCTTGAAATTTGTTGTTAATGAAAATGAGATCAATCTAGCGGGTGGTGGGACAGGATTAGCTGAGTTTTTTGAATGGAAATGGACGCAACCCAAGAATGTTTTTGAACATGTAAGAGATCTAGAGTTTAGTTGAGGAATGGCTTGTGGTTGATTTATAATTGGCTTAATCTGAAGAGTCCTAATATTTCTTCGTTGAGTTTTGGATCAGGTTGTAGATAATAAGAGACTAGTTTATGAGCAAGTTTTTAAGACATTTGCTCCATATATAAATTCTTAATCAGCTATACAAAATATTGGAATTATGTAATCTACTTTCCTTCATATGCCACTTGCATCATTGTGTATATATATTTGACACCACATGATAATGTTCTTATTGCAAATGAGATTTTGTCATTTTGACAAATGGGCATATCAATTTCAAAGTTGTTTCTATCTTCTAAAATCATTTTATCAATATTTTCCTTCCAGAAAGGGAAATTTCATAATTTCTAAATGCTAGATATGATATAAGAAATGTTTATAATATCTCATACCTAAATTTATTCATCTTTGTTTATTTACTAGGATCTAAACAAGACTTATACATTCAAATAACTATCTTTTTCCTAAGAAATTGTTACCATTTGTCGTAGATATTTGTTAATCACATATGGAGGTATCAAGTACAAGGATCATTCTTAAGCATCCTTTGTACATGGTCTTTAATGCTCAGGATTTGTAACTATATTATAATGATTTTATGGATTTCATTCAAGCTTGTGGTTTTTGTTAGTCCCATTATTTAGTTTTTCAATTCTTTTTGTTTTGAAGTTCTAACCATAACATTTATTGTCTAGCAACTTTCCAATTTTCCCTTTTTGTTTCAAGATTCCAAGAAAAATATGATTTGTCCAACCTTGAATGTCCAAAAACACTATCCAAAGAAATGATTATGGTTTGGTATACATGATAATTAGCTAGCCTAAGCCCTATATGCTCGATTGGAAGTGGACCAAGGAGAGCTTCCAAAGAGTGATAATAGCTTAGTTGGCTATAAAATTTTGAAGATATTCAAACCTGTTGACTACATAACAAATCAATAGCCTAATTGGCTAAAAAATGAAAATGATATAATAGGTATGTGCAAAAAATTCACATTGTCAACTTTTCTTTCTTGCAAAATATATCCAACTAGGCTTCTCTAGGGCAAGTTGTTTTTGAATAGCTATTCCTCTTGAAGATATATCTATAACCCTTGAGAGTTCCATGATCTAACCTTTGTTTAGTCCATTGATGGGACTTCTAAGAGAGATGATATGTGCTAATGAGTCAATCACTTAATTGGCTAATATTTTCCAACAATGTTAACATTGATGGAGTAAAGCAAAAAGATCAAATCAAGTCAATAAAATGGCTCATGTGTTTGTTGTTTTGAAGGATCCAATAGAAGAACTATTGTAGGAGCACCACACAAAACCAAGCCAAAGTTGAAGTTTATGGAGACCTCAAAGACCCTAAATACAAATCAGGAGGATGGAGTGTATAGGCAGGGTCATCAGATCAATTGGAGGATCTTAAAACCTATAGTGAAACTAAAATAATGCAATTCCTCAATCATTTTGTAAGTCCTCAAAAGGACTAATGGTTGGTTGTAATGGGCCAAAGTTATCCATTTTTCAATAATGTTCTTAATAAGGTTTCTAGGAGTCTAAGATAGGTTGGGGATGAGTCTAGGACTTTAGGAAACAATTAGGAAGAGGTCACATTTTCACATAGTTTTTTAAAAAGATTAAAATTTTCTAATAATAACAGCCATCTCATAGAACTATTGTTTTTTTATGTTTTGGTTTAAACATTCAACTCAATGCTAAGAGTTGGTTGGATTAGTTTTGGTAGTTATATTGGAGGCTTTTTAATAGAAAAGGGTCTCTATTACAGGACAAAAGAGAAGGTATTGAATTTGGTGTATACAGTTTTGGGCGAATTTCAAGCAATAAGCTATTCAAACTTTGCAATTTCCCTAATCTATGAATTCTCAATTTGATTGATTGAATTTAAAATGCATTGATAGGGTTCTTAAATCATTTTATTTTACTTTGGACATGCTTCCAAACATTGCAGTGACTCATTGTTGCACCAGTTATTGTTAACCAGTTGTTTGTGTTTGAAGTTTTTTGTTGTAGTAGGGTTTAGGAATAATTTAGAGTCATTCCATGAATAAAAATGCCAAATGCATGGGATGAAAACTATTAAATTTTATTATAAATGATTGACCAATCATTTGCAGAGTTGGATTGAATAGAAGTGATCACAATGAAGAACAGTGAAGGAAAAACAATGAAAATGGTGGATTAGGTATAATAGTGGCTAATCTGGTCAAACAAGGAATGTGTTTTATGTTTGGGAATGTTATGTTATGTTCATTAGATGGTGAATCCATCTTCAATTTTTTGTAGGAGAGTGTAGAACTAGGAGATTGTGGATACCCTAGATAACAAGGGTTTTAAGACACAAATTGGGGGTTTTGATCCTACAAACCCTTTCAAGTTAATTCCTTTTGCATATGGCCATCTTAATGCATCATTAGTTACTATCCAGTAGTTTTGTTTTATAGGATGTCATTTGTTGATACTTTCTTTGTAAAATTAGTCATTTCCATGCATTGAAAACAAGGGTACAATCATATATAATGGTATTGACCCAAAATAAGCATATGAAATTTTTTGATATGTCATATAACATTAAAAAGGGTATCCATAAACACCATCATCTTTTTAGGTGTCTTGGAAGAAGTCTAAGTTATTTGGGTTTTTGTTCTGTTGCTAGTCTACTAAACAACATACTAGGTTTTTTAATAGTTTGAGGAAGAGTTGTGTGGATTGGGGGTATTGGAATTGAATTGGAACATTATAACCCTTGAGTCCAAGTGCTTTAAAGTTTATAAAACCAAACCATTCATTTAGGGTTCTTGAAGATAGTCTTGACAAATCAGATCCTTGAAGCATTTGATATGATTGATAGGCTAGAGTGCCTAAACCTTTGAAATTTCCAACTTTCATTATGTTTTGAATACCACCACCCTACTCAACTACATAAAGAAATGTTTAAGGATAACAAAGAATGATATATAGATGAGAACTAGAGTAATTATAGCTGATTCAAATTGTGGACATAAAGCTTCAACTACATGTTAACAAATATTATGAGACCTTGTTTACATTAATGTTATTCATTTGAAAAAAGAAATATTTGACTATAGATAAATACCATTTTATGATAGTGAGGGTGGATCATGAAGATATTAATATCATTTCTCTATCTCCTTTTAATAGTGTTTTCTCTTTGCTATGGGAACCCCAATAAAATAGATAGTGCTTATGGCCCTAGATAAGAAGATTAGATAGAGAAGTTGAGGCAAATTTTAGTATGCAATAATATATTGGTCATGATGTTAGCTGGTTGGACTGGGTCCTAGTCAATATACAAGTAGACCTAATAATCTCCAAACCAATATATACTATGATGGCCTCATGAGTAGAAATAAACTAATTATGACCCACCCAATTCTTGTTTCTACAAATTAAGATGAATTTTGGGCATATATATATATATATATATATATATATATATATATATATATATATATATATATATATATATATATATATATATATATATATATATATATATATATATACTATGATGTGATCATTGTTAGAAATACACTAGTCATGGCCGACCCAAATCTAATTCCTAGAGAGTAAGATAGAGTTTGGATAAATAGATAAATATTGAATTTGACCTCACAATCTCCAAACCAATATACCATATGCTGATGATAAAAAAAAAAACACTAACTATGACCCACCCAATTCTAGTTTGTGAAAACTCATTTATTTTGGGCAAATAGGTAAACCATTCAAAGTAACTTGGACTTCCTCATGTTTCTTCTTTGTGTCTGAAAACTCAAGACTAACAATTGGTTTAAAGATTACCTTAAATGATGTGTGACTCTAAAATAGAGGTGGAATAGGTGGAGGCCTTTCTATTGGAGGATTCTAAAGAAAAGCTATGTCAAAAGGGAACTACGAATGGAAGAACTCACATTATGGTGCCAATCCCACCAAATAGATCCATGGCCATCAATAGCACCAATGTCACTTCTAAACATGAATTGCAAAGAAAAATATTAGAGGTATAATAAACTAACCATATGCATATAAAAACTTTGAACTAATGACCTCCACAACCATCTAATAGCAACACCTTTTGATAGTTGACTACTCATTCTAAGAAAGAGAGTAAATTAAGCATCAATAAATATAAGATTTCATGATCTAGAATTTAAGATCATGGTATAAAAAGTACATCCCCTCCTATTATTACAATATTTGTCACATTGAATGCAGTTATAAGGGCACTATGAAATTAGAAACCATAGAAAATGAACATGAATTATGTTTGAGTAAGACCATTCTATTGAATTCTATAAACATTCCTGCAAACCTAGAAAGTTATTTAAAATTAGATACAAAAGTAACAAATAAAACTAAACATACCCCGACAATGTTATCAAATGAAGGCTACATTTAAACATCACATACTCACATGCTACTTTCTCTACTACCATCTTTGAATAGAAATACCAATTTTGATCACTAAAAGAGATAGAGGAGAGATCCATTTAATAAAGTTTGAATATGGAGATAAGTTTATAAGTCTTTCCATGCTATACAAAAACAAAGTAAATGGGTTCCCTTGGATTGGATGTAGTAATGAAGGTTGCTCTAGTAGTCCTCATCCACTATTGTTTGTAGATTTCTTATGGGGTAAAGGTTGTTCAGAGCAACTATCAAATGACTATTGTAAACTAGAACACTAAGGAGGGCTATAATTACCTAATTACAAAATAGCTAAGACCAAAGACAAACATCTATTCAAAATAAGGATTGTTTGTAGGGTGGCTTGTGGACTGCAACACCATCTATTGTCATATGGGAGTTATGGTAGGAGAGAAATAGATGCATTTAAAAAAATAAAAGGATAGGATAGAAAAAACTTACCAACAAGATGGAGGTTACCATTATCAAGACTATGATAATAGAATATTGAAAATGCAAAAAGTTGCAGAAAAGATGACTTATTGGGATGAGAAGATGAGAGGTAGATGGATTTGGGTTTTGTGATTCCTTGGTATGTTAGTTTGACATTCACTTGGTTTTGACAATACTATAATATTCTCTACTTAATAAGACCAACTACATGAATGTGGAAGCTCATCTAGCCTCAGTCCCTCCCCCTAACATCAATCTAAATTACCCATTATCATCTAATTAAATACTTCAATCATTTATTCATCTATTTATGAACTATAACATTCAATCAATACAATCATGTAACATTCATTAATATGATATAAAATTCATTAATACAAATTATTAACATTCATTAATATGATATAATGCTTGTAGGTTTGAATGTTTGAGTGAAGTAGTTGATGACTACTTCTTATGACTAGCAGGTCAAAATGTCATGAATTTTCTCTATGTTAATCTAAGAAGGAATACCTAGTGATCTCTCATGAAGAAGAAAAATGAGTAAATGGGCACTTGACATCTACAAAAAGTGTTGCATAGTGAGTTGGCTAGAAATATTGCATAGTGAGTTGCAAAGATTTGGATTACACCATGTTGAGTTATCTTTGACAACATCAAGTTGCAAAGATCTAGTTCTCAAAACTTCAAGATCAAAGTGTGTCTTAGAATCAAGGATGACTATGTGCATAACTGATGCTGATCTAATCCTTGTCCCATTCTACCAATCAGATAAATCCATGTATAGGACCATGCAAATGCCTTTTAATATTCATTGTGATGTGATGTTTTAATAGTTAGTTGAGAGGTAAGTTTCATTAGGTTTTTTTGGACTTGCTAGTTACAACAAATTTCCAAAAAAATTCATGTTGAATGCATGGAATGTTATCAACTAGAATAATATTTGGTAATCATTCATTTAGTAGGAAAGAATGATTTGTTTACAAGGCTGCAAACTTTATAATGCAATGCATTATTGTGCTATTGAAAATATTATGAGTCTCTAAAATAATAAAATGTAATCAATCTGGAAGAATTTGAATGATATATATATATATATATTTTTTTAACCTGCGCTATGTTTTCTATAATTGTTTGAACTTATCCTATGTTTGTTGTTGCATTTCCAAAATCTACATAGAATCTAATGTCACTTTTCTAGTTGATGAGATCTTTGGGTTAAACCACCTGCCTCTTCCCTTAGCTTCCTTTCCTCCATCAATAGAACATAAATTAAATGGACTCTAGGATGTAAAGGGGAATTCACACTAAACTTTAAATGGAACTTCAAGAGGAAACTCTTGACATTTGAGTGTTGGTAGTGTTATCATGGATGACCATAGTACAATAATAAAGGCAGCTTCCAAGAAACTCCCACCTGGAACAAACCATAAAAGAGAGGTAAATACTCTTCTCCATGTTCTCCTTTTGGCTAAATCATGTATCACTCAAAAGATTTACATTGAAAGATATTGATTATTATCATCCTTTGTATTCACAAAAGGTATTCAAGAAGTTGGAGGCTTAATAAGATTATTGGAAAATTTTGGAATATTTAAGGTAGCTTTCCGAAATAAACTATTGCTCATTGCTACATGAAGATAACAAGGAGGTAGACCTTTTATCTAACATTGGTATCAATGAGAGACAATCTAATTACTAATGAAAACATGAAGCGTTAGTCTCACTAAATTCTTTTCCATTCACTGAATCTAAGTTTAGATGGTTAGCATTCTTAGAGACGATATGGGGGCATTAAGGAAATGTGAAATGCATTGATTAGAAAGAAAGTGAGTGTAGAGAACTTCATTGAGGATTTAGGTGAAAAGCTTACAAAAGCCACTATGGCCATCAAGTTCCTATGGCATTAGGTTGACTAGTCAAGTTGGAGAATGGAGAAAATACCACCTCCTTCTTTAGTTTAGATAGCATAATTACAACATAGAAACTTTTGAAGCTTTTCTAACTTATTAGTTGCAGAAGATATGTGCTCAACCACTCCAATACACATGGGCATAAAATGAAAAAAATTACTAACTTTGATTGGCTAAACTAGCATCAATTTTGAGGAAATAAGACCCAATTTTCTACATTGAGTTAGAAGAAAAATATGAGTCCTTCCATTTGATTCTCAATAGTTTACATTATGAAACCAAAGAAGACTTTTCCCTCTTTGAAGTTATGAGCACTCCTTTAACATTTAGACTAGTAAGGTACTTCTATATGACAGTGGTAATATAATTTATCTAATCTTCTAGTAAGGTCCATGAAAATTGAATGTAATACTTTGGAGTGCCTTGTTATCTCAACTATTTTCTTTCCTTGTCTTCAAATAGAAAAAGAAACACTAAAAAGTCTCAAAGATTGTCTTTCTTTGAGTTTTTATCAAGTTTTACCACTCAAGCTATTGCTATCTTAAGAACATTTAGTTCATCTTTACTACCATGCATTTCTTATTTAGGAGAATTTAGGAGTGAATTGTAAATTTTCATACCATCAAAAAAAGTGACAAACAACCATTTTTGACCTAGAAACTCTATAAAATTTCCCTTATTGAAATTTTCCATCAAATTCATAGTAGGATTGGCCAATGCTAGCTAAAACCCATATAAGCTCAACTAAGTAGAATATTGTCTTATATAAGCAGATACTTCTCCTATGAAAACATTGTCTCTTTTGAAAAAACTTATTCACCAACTTTAAAATCAATTGCATGTTTCTTGTGTAATTCCATGAACCTTGTAACATTGATATATAAATTGAAGTTAAAAATAAATATGAACTGTCAACTAAAGATGCTTGTTATCAAGGACCCTCTTAAGCTCTTGGAACATTCTAATTTCATCAATGTCAATGTTGGCCAGAACTTCAAGAATGAAAATAGAGGAGTGCATCATTTAAATGTAGTTTAAACTCAATGTGCTAGAATTCAAAGTATGTAGAGTTTATCAGATCATCTAAAATCCCCATCAAAAGGTAGATTTTGCTAAAAAAGTTAACATATTTGCATACAAACTATTTAAAAATGTTTTGATTTGTGCAAGTAGATCATTTAGAATCACATAAAATGGTAGATGAAGCTTAAAAATTAATATAATTTCATATGAGCTACTTTAAAAAGTCAATTAAATTTGATCCATGTGGCACTAAAGTTCAAATTGGGGAATTGATTCATCTGAAGGTAGCCTCATTCATGGGGTGATAACAAATAATGAGATTTATGCAAGTAGAAGAAATGGGTGGATTTCACAACTTACAGGACATATCCAGAATAACATACTGTAAAATATCTTCACTAACATGAAGATCCTTTTCATCCTCTATCCATCTCATTAGCTCATGTTCAATGGCAGATCATGGCATGTATTCATGTGTGATATGGCCATTTTTTCTATAAATATACTTTATGAAGATGAAATGTGTAGGATCATGTACTATGTTTTATTGGAAACTTGTGGGTGTAAATCATTACGATGAATGATTCAAAAATTACTTAAAATGAATTGATTATTGAAGAAGTTATTTACAATATTTGATTAATAAATAGATATCTAATCTTTCTCTTAAGTAGTTTGAGTTGGAAAAGTATATTGGACAATTTATGAGTAGAATGATAATTATTATAACTCTTATGGCATCCGTATACTGCCCAGTATCTCTATATATTGTGGTGTTTGGGATATTTCCAAGAGCTATAGTACGGGGCCTTGAAACAATCATTATCAATCTTAGTATAGAAATGACCACCTACGATAAAAGGATGTAAACTTTGTTGAGTAAAGAAAGGACTTCATTACTTATTTTACCAGTCTATTTTAAGAGGTACTAAATTGAAAACTAACATTCTCAAAACAAATGTAATGTATAATTTTTTTTTCATGGGTCCCTGGAAATGAAATAATAAGAATTATCAATATACTACCATGATAAGACCTATCTCAATATCTCCTAAGACCACTCAAAAAAAGCTCCCATGTAGACTAAGAAATCAATTTTGTTCACCTGCTAGAGATGATAAGCTCCAGGGATATCAATTAAGCCAAGCGCATGGCTGAAATTATAATGGAAGAAAGGACTACAAGGGGAGTGTACTAAATGAGTGGAGTCAAGAAAAGGAGAGTTAACATCACTCCAATGGCCATCACAATGTTTGATACTACTATCTTGCAACTAGCATTGAAGCTTACAACTAACCTTGAAAGGACATTTGAACAAACCTCATGTATAGTAAAGCAAGGCTATTTAGTACTAAAACACAAAAAATTTAGTGCCATACTAAGTTCAAAACCTAAAGCTTTAGGAGTCAAAAAAAATAAGAAGCTCAAAGACTTACCCATTGTGAGGTAGCAAGAGAAACATGGACCTATAATGTTCATCATGCCAATGGAATCATCTGCTTATTGCTATCAATATGGAGTCCTTAATGAGCTCAAAACTTCTTCCAATTTCTATTCCTTTCAATTTTTTATGTCACCTAGATTAGCCTAAATGAATATGACATATGAAGGTATCATGAGAAACAACCTTGAAGGAAACACTAACCTAATAAGGGAAACATCGTTGATTTTCCTGCAATAGTATAGCCACATCGGGGCCCTACTTGACTATATATTCTCTGGTATTTGTAGTATGAGTGTTCATGTGAAGTACCTAGCTTTGTTTTCCACCTAGAGATAGGGTACCCAAGAATGGACTGGGCCATACACTTACTGAGAACTGGCTGAGAACCTAGGCATTTAATTGTTTATGATGGCCAAGCTCCAAACCATCTAGATTATAGGAAGACTGCCCCACTACTTCTCATTTCCTTGGCTAAAGAGAAGAATGAAGTCATTATGGAGGAATTGCTAAAAACATCCAACCACTTCCTGCATCACAATTATGGCATGAAATCTCATGAGAAAAAATGGTCAAAATCACCAGAGCTAATGCAAAAACTCATGAAATCACAAAAGTTCATCCTCCTGTGAAATCACCAAATGTAATGAAAATTTTATTAAACTCCAATGCATGCTCGAGCATCTTTATCAAAATTTTGTTGGTTGAAATTCTATTATGACCCAAGTTGGTCAAAATTTCGACCAACATGGGAAAACTTTGGATGTTTTCAACTTGGGAAAACTCATGTTGGTCAAAATTTTGACCAAAGTGGGATTTTTTTTCTTTTTGCGGCCAACACAAGAATGAAAACAAAAAATAAGGAGGATTGATAGCTTTGGTCAATTTTTTTGGTAGAAAAATGGGTGCAAATATACTAGTGGTGTACTTTAGTGGGTGTCATGATCATTTTTCTAGCTAGTTATAACTATATTCAAAAGCTTTCCCTTTAGTAAGGGTTTATTCCTTATTTTTTAATGGTTTCACTTCTTCTGAGTTCCACCATTTCCACTTCTGTCCTAGCTTTATGTTAGTTTTATTATTTTTTGTAGGGTGTAGATGGGTTTTGGCCCTCTCCCAAGTATAACATAATAACAAATATTTAATAAATCAATCTTAATCTTACAAAAGAAATTAATTCTAATTATGGTAGTGATAGTTACATGTATTACAAACTAAAACATTTGATCAATGACAATTGACAACTATAATTTTAGTCAAATCATTAACATTGGAACAAGTCACTTTACATGATTAACATTGGAACAAGTAACTGTACAAGAGTTTATTGATTTTAAAGTACTATTAGCTTCTACCTATAGTAGGAATACTAATCCATATGATTTGTTTATTACTTCAACCAATCATTGCATAGAGTTCAAATTTTCAACAATCCTATAGTTTAGTATTGTTTTTTTGTCCAATAACTAAAAAATATTATTTATCTTTATGCTTAATTGTTGATATTAGGAATAGTTGAAATGACCAAATTAATATTCATTTTTTAATAATTTGTGAAAAGTTAATAAGTGGTTTGTGTTGCATATATCTAAAAATAAATAAATAAATGTTAACTTTTAACATTGTGTTGTATCCTTGAATGATATTTTTTATGTCAATAAAATATTTTCAATTAAAATATGTAGTCTTCTAAAAAATCTTAGATATGTATTAATAAGTAATCCATTTCCAATTTTAATTATATATTTTGATTTTTTAGATTAAAAACTTTATTAATATCAAATATCATACCTATATCTAATAGTAGCTCTCATTCAAAACGGGTTTCACATTTAAAATATCCTTCTCCACATTGATTTGTTGATTGTTCTGGTGATACTAATCAATGGTAAAACATAAATGCTAATGTGACAATAAGTCTTAAATATTCTACCAATTGTAACTATTCGATGCATTTCCACTAATTTAACAATAACAATAACCTCTAGCTGACATACAACTTGTTTTGTACTCAAGGGCTAGCTTCAGTGATGCTTCTTCATGATCACTTCTTGTTCCTATTTTAGGCAACAATTTCCCTTGTTGGAGACTTCTTCAGTTCTTCACTAGGTTACCTCTTTTTTGGGGAGGGTTTTTCCCACGTGGTTTTCTCTCTTTCCTCGTTTTATAGAGGTTGCATTTTCTTGCATTTTACTTGGGAACCTAACATGGCCTCATTGCCAGGACCCATTCTGCATTTCTTAGTTTTGTGAGCTTAAGACATTTCCCTAAGTTGCACTTAAGTGGGGGTGTATAGTAAATAATTAATTAATTATTAATTATTTATTCTATTACTTAAGCTTACCTAGGTAAATGCATTTAATGCATGTAGTGGTTAGTTGTTGACAATATGGGAGTTTGTTCTCTCCTAAGTCATACTTATCCTCTCACATTGTTCGAGTAATTTCCACCTTATGTGGATGTATGCTTAGTTGTCACACTTATCTCCTAGCATCTTCTAGTTTGTTCTAGAAGATTCTTGGAGCACTTTATATTCAGGCTTCCTCTTTGTATTTTCATATCTCAATATCACTTCTTATTGTAAATACATTTTCTCTTGTGTTTGCATATTTTCTCTCATGTCCATTTACAGTTTTACCCTTGCTCCATGCTCTTCCTCTCCTTGGTTTCTCTTTGACAGGTTCTCGCATGCAGGTGATCTTGGGCATCTTCGGAGTTGGCTTTCATCAACTCCAATAGTTTTTTTATATATGTTTTTCATTGACATTTGTTGATGCCATTATCTAATTTTAAATTTACAATTTTCTACAACTGATGTCTTGATTGTAATACAAACTCACTTTACTAGCTCTTGCTACTCTTCATTGTAATAATTCTATATATTATCCAAAAGAAGATAAGAAACCAACACACCTTTACAATGGAAGAATGGAACTATGTAATATTTGGTTTACTTCGCTTGTAAGCATTTAATTAGCATTTAACATAACTTACTAGATCAAAGCCAAACACTTTCATGAAATGAGGCTTACTTGAGAAAATTCACTTTCCTAATATTTTATTTTAAAATCTATTGATTATTTTACACTAAATCTTTTTATTCCATTTTGGGTTCATGGTGATTCCCTCACTTGGTGACATTGTTCTTTATGTATATCATTTTGATTTCATTGTGATTTCTTATCTAAATGAGTTTTTTAATTATGTATACATATATTTATTAGGAAGATGTTGAATAGTATGTTATTTTTGGATTAATTTTAATTTAAAATTTCTTTGTAAATATTTTATGTTTTTACTAGTCAACTTATCTTGTCTTTTGTGAATATGTTTAGTTACTCTTTATTTATCCATAGTGTATACAATGAAACTTAAATTTGAATTAGCTCAAATCATTTGGTCATATTTATCTTAGATCAATTATTACCTATTTCCTATTTAAACATTAGTTATATTTACTAAAGTAAGTTATAGGTGTGTTGGTCATGTAACCTATCCTATTTCTATTAATACTTATAAAATTTTAGTACAAAACATTAAGAGGCCATTTGGTAGTAGGAATATGAGTGGAATAGGCATATATAAATTCTTTAAATTTTGAATTCTCTATTTGGGTGCACCAAATAGGAATTGCGAATAGGAATACACATTCCAATTTTGGCTCAAAAATGAGCATTTGCAATTCCACCTAAATAGGTGCAATTAGAATACCTATTCCTATTCTAGTTTTATTTATTTTAGAAAACATAAAGTTTTGGGTCTACGAATTACCCATCAAATTCAGACAGAACCAAACAAGAATAGGTATATGGATCTGCATTTTCTATTCTGGAATAACAATTCCAATTCCCATAGCCAAATGGATGTGTTTATCAATGTTACTAGTGGATTTCCAATCATCTATCTTTGAATTTATAAAGTCCTTGTTGTACATGGCATGGCCTTCAAGGACTTAGCTACAACATAGATTGAATATAATTTAAATATTTCAATCTCTAGTGGATGGTAGCACTTGAGGATGTATAATTTTTAACATTTGAAATTAGATTCTGTATTTAAAATGGTGTTTTAGATAAGAGAAGCATTTTCTGGTAATTTTTATTTTTATGTTTTCTATTTTGATTAGTGTTCAATGGGTTCTATAGTAATTGATTAAGAGTTGTACCCTTTTATAGTCATTAGACAATGATAGGGATTTGTCACATCTCTTAGGGATTATTATTGAATATGTCAATACTTTGTGATTTGAGAGTTTAGGACTAAGAGGTTAAGAACACAACTAAAATATATACCTTTATGACCATCAACACATAGGTTGATAAAGCCCCCACTTAAGTTTATTTCATTTCTCCTTACACACATGAATATTTATGTCAACCATATTAAATCATATAGATATAAACAAACATGTGTTACTCCAAGGAATTGTTTCTTTATTAAAAAGAGTTTCTCTAAATATTTACTCATGATATGTAATCAATATACTTTCTTTTTCCTTAAAGTGGGGTCCATATGCAAAAGTGATGTTTATATCTAACATTTTCTTGGATCAACTTATTAATGGAAAGAATATCAGGAATTCCATACATTGTTAGTATAAGATTCCTTGCTAGTGATTGGGTGGCTATTAAAAATGCCTATTTTGTTGATTTTTTTTCTAGCCATAAGGCTTTTATGCTCTTCTTTTAAGATTCCTTGCTAGTGATTGGGTGGCTATTAAAAATGCCTATTTTGTTGATTTTTTTTCTAGCCATAAGGCTTTTATACTCTTCTTTTATTTCTTGTGGACTTTTTTTTACTCTATTGTTAATAAAAAAAATTAATAGGGAAAAAATAGGTTTTGAGGGGATTGAAAACCCAATACACGTAGGTTTTTCTATGGATCTAGTACCTCATTAAATTGAAACTTTGTCACAACTATTATAGAGAAAAGTCTAGGATCCCAAGAGAGACAAATGAAGTGAAGCCAAAAGAGAGTTTTCCAAAATAAGAATTAACTTCCTAAGGAAATTTGGTACATAGGGTTGCTATGTAACATAGAAATTATCTTTACAAAGTAGAAATCAATGGGGTTTTGAGGCTTCCCAAAATATAATAGAGAGAATACATTACTCCTTGAGCCATCAAATCAAGCTAGTGTAGTCCATCAAAGCATATGTCAAAAGAAGACATGATCTACATCCAAATGTTGGAATAACCCCAAAACCTTCCAACCATACTAACCAAAAAATCTATCAATTAGAAAGGGGCGCTAGACATGAGGAACATCCTTCTAAACAAAACTCTAGATAGAGAACTCAAGACCGTCTAAAAGGAATTCAAATACTTGGGATTGTTAATCACTTTGTTTTTCTTGGATCCATTTTTAAGTTTTTGTTCAAGTAGTTTAAGTATTGATGTCAGCTATAATATGTTAGACTGACTTAGTATTTTTATTAATGGCATTATTTTTAGTTCTATTATTCTACCCTATGACAAATTTTTATTAATTTTCTTGAAGGTTGAACTTTGGGCCACAATGTAAGGTGTTGTGCTAGCTCTTTCAATTGGCTATAATGATCCTTATTTGTGCTATATTTTTCATGTTTATTGTCCCTTCTTGGACTTAGGGCCGTATCCCTTCCTTATTAATCAAAAACATTGGAAAAAGTAAAATTTTCTAGAGTTTATTGATCTTAAAGTACCATGACTTTTACCCAATGAAATGAGTTCTAATATATCTATTACATGCATAATGTTTTTTTAGTTCAATCAAAGATTATATAGAATTTATTTTTTTGAGTAAAAATGTTACAATTTTGATGAGATGAGGAAATAAAAGTCCTAAACCCTTAAAATCATTAGAATCATGTTGAATATCTAGAGAAGAAGAATGAACTCATAAAAAATGAGGTCGGTAATAAAAGAGAAGAATGCTTTTTAAAAGAGAATATTTTTAAAAAAATCCACTATATTGTGTGAGTCAAGGGGTTTAGGAAGGAACCTAAAACCGTCATCTTGAAAATCAGCTTTGAATAGGAGCCAAAGAAATCAATAGAATATTTAAGAAATAGTCCTTTTTTAAAAATGATTTTTCTAACCTTATATATGAAGGAATACCTTGAATAAGGGCATTCTATAAAAAGAATGATATAGTATATAATTAGATTCCCCTAGAAACCTTATGATAATAGAGCTACATAGCTATTCCATAATGATATCAAAAAAATTAGAGGATGACCAATCTCAAAACACCCTAAGGGGTTTTGAAAGAAAGTTGGAAATATTGAAGAAGTATAAATCCTTGAAACAAATATATGATGGACCGCCTTAATAGTTTCATTGTTAGAAATGTCACCAAAAGAGATGAGGTATTGGAATGAGTCTCATAAATATCACATATAAATCCACTAAAAATAGATATGTTCATTAATAAGTGAGAGGGAGAAAACTAGCCCAATCCTTTTCAAGTATAAACCATTATACACAAAGCATATGGGGTCATGAAAAAAAGGAGACATGTGCTCCCACCTCATACTACAAAGCCAGTCTTCACTAGCCTTGATAGTAAATGATAATAGCCTTGATGGGAAAGGCAATAGACAAGAACACCTAGAGTAAACATAATTTCTCTCCCATACCTTTTAATACATCTCTAGCTCCATAGGAGAAAAATAACACTAAAAAACCATGAAGAGTAGGCAAGAAAGTAGAAAATGGGGACAAAATAGATAAATAGAAATAGAAGCCAACAAAACCCTCTCAAACCTAAGATAGTAAAAAATCTCACACAAACAATAAGCACTCCTTGACAAGAAAAAGATAGAGAATAAAATCATAAAAATAAAGGAAGCCACCACAAAATCCTCAAAAATATAATTAGAAACAATTCTCACAAACAACTTGTACCCAGAAATCTTGACATTGAAAAATCTACTAAACATATACCCCAACCAAATGAACTCTATCAATGTTATCCAAATGAGAACCACCTCAACCATAATGATGCACTACAATAATAGAGAAATATCATAAAATATTTGAATGGAAGAGGACAAGACTCTATCCAATCAAAAAAGGTTTGAATAAAGAACCATATCAAACTAGCGATCACCTGAAAAAATTAAGAAGATGGCAAGATAGAGAAGACCTACAACCAATATATGGAAGCCACACATAATGGGAGATAAAAGTCATTGTAGCCACCACTGGTACCATTACATCAACCTAAACATCATCTAGATATTCCTTATCTTCAAAAAGCTTCACTTTAACACCCTTATTGTCCAAATTATATTAGACACAATTCTCCATAGTGGAGACTAAAAGAGCATCATAAAAACCTCATCATTGTGCATCTACAATATTTTTCTCCTCTGACTTAGTAGATATAAGAAACAAAGAAACTCTATACCCTTAGGTGAATGTAAGAACACAAGAAAAGGATTTGAAATATCACCTTTTTGTATAAACTTAAAAAGTCCTGAATATATCTACCACATCCAAATCTATAACCTTCTCTACCTCTATAATAATCACCTCTCTAAAAAAACAATAAAATACATGATATTTGACAAACATAAAAAATTACTTCCCACAAATAGAAAAAGACCAACATTGCCTAAAAACCTCTGAGCCAAGAAATAAGAGAGAGTCAATAATAATGGATGATAGAAGGAAACAAACCCCCAAAAAATATGCATACAATGAACCCCTAATATTTGACAAGAAAGGAAAGTAAAAATGGCTAGAACACAAAGAGACAAGTGGGTAACATAGGGATTGCAGACCTTTAATGCTCTATAGAAAAAAATGGGCATAAATTATAGATCATAGAGGACTCACTTAGAGAAGGCTTAAAACTGTGTAGGGTGAATGTCATCTCAAGGTCAACTTTAACATCTTCATGTTGAAATGGTAGCAACTCCAAAAGATAATCAAGTTTAAAATTTATTAATGAGTTTTGTGTCATGGCCACTATTAATTACATCATACTAAATTGAAATGTCACATTTCAATAAGTTTGTCTCTAACTTTTCTTACATCAATGATGAAACTTCTACATTAGATATGCATGAATAAAGTCTAATAATATTGTAAATAGTAGCTATATTTAACAATAAATTTCATTTATAAGAAATTTCATATTTAATAAACAAATTTAATATTTTGAAAAATTCTTTTCTCTAATTGAATCTATTGATACTTATACTAATTACCATGCTAGATTAATTGCAATACAAAAATATTTTTATAACTGTTTTACTCTTTAAATAACAATGGTTAAGTGCTTAATTACTATATATGAGCACTTCATTGAATGCATCTCTTGTTGACCTAAATCACTATATTATGTCATGTGCTTGCTACTATGACATTTTTTGCTTTTTAGTTTACAAGATTTATAGTTCAATTTTTTATTTAATTTTATCACCTCAAGACTCTTGCATATTAAAATGTTGAATAGTAAAAGACACTACATTGTATAGAAGAAACATGCAAACTCATCAAATACTTTATGAATAGTCTCCATATGGTGGCAATAGTCTCCCTAATCAAGAAAGGACAGAGATGGAATGAAGTCTCCAAGAACAACTACTCCTACGAGATGCATAATCTATTAGTTTTAGGTAGCTTTGACAGCTATTCATCCATATGTGATTAATTAGAAAATATATTTTAATTAATTGACTCCTTCTAGATGCAACTAGTAACCTATTGGTTAGGTGTTTTTAATTGAGAAGCAATTAGAAACTTATTGGTTAGGTTTTTATCAAGAAGCAACTAGAGACTTCTTAGTTAGGTTGTCTTGATCAAGAAGCAACTAGAAACCTCTTGGTTAGGTAGTATAATATGGGGGTCAAGAGAGGCATTTGGTGAATAGAAGAACACAAGAAGATGTAGAAGTAGTTGTAGTGTTAGCAAATGAGCTTGTAGTGATAGCAAACAAGCTTGCAATGTTAGCAAGGGCATAGTGATAGTGTTGGGGATAGCAGTGGAAAATATTAGTAGGAAAAATTAGGAGGTTGTTTGAATTCTACCAATGAGAGACAAGGAATTTTCTATCTCTTGGTTTGTTGAAGTTAATAAATTTTCCATCTATAGAACTAGTTTTCCCTTAAGGGTTTTTCTAGGGACAATTTTTTCAAAAATATTGTGTTCATTGTGTTGTGAATTTTTTTTTTGTATTTTATTGGTGAAGTTGCAATCGTGTTATTTTTTGATATTATCTATGAATTTATTTTTGGTAGTTCAATAATCAGTTATGATATGATTTTAATAATCAGTGACTGCAATAGTGTTAATTTTGACATGGTATAAGATAATTATTGAGGGTAGAAGAGTTTTACCCTACGAAAGAAATTAAGGGTTTATATAAGCTAGTGTGATCTCTTTATAATTATTATTGATTTAATCCCTTGAGATGCTTTAAGCTCATTTGAGAGATCAGGATAGATTGGATGGTGCCTCAAATTTCATTGTCTAGAAGGCAAAAATTTCTTTATTGTTGGAAGATAATGGTATCAAGGATTATGTTACTAGTGTTGTAGCTATACTAATGGATGTTAAACAAATTTTAGCATATAAGAAGGATGATTCCAAGGTGAGTAGGATTATCATGTATGGTGTCAAGGATCATATTGTTCCACATATCTCAGAACTAGATAAAGTGAAGAAGATGTGGGATGCCATTTTCAATCTGTACCAGAATGCTACCACCAACAAGAAGATTATTCTCATAGAGAATTTGAAGAATACCTAGATGAACTAGGGAGAAGATATTACAAGTTACCTCACTAGGCTTAGACTTGTGAAGGATGAGTTAGCAACTTTTGGAGATAGTCCTAGTGATGTTGAGCTAGTGAGAATAGCCCTAATGGGCTTTCTAAACAATGGAGTGTCTTTGTTCGAGTTGTTAGCAAATGAGATATCTTATCGAGCTGGGATCAATTATGGATTGATCTAACTCAAGAGGATTTTAGACTAAGTCTTGTTAATGGGACCAACAAGAGTTAGAAAAGTGAGGTGGAATAGGAACACAAAAAGGGAAAGTAATGAAGGGTTCTAGCAAAGGATAGAATTCACAAAGTGAGAAGAAGGACCTTTCTAAGGTCAAGTGCTTTGGATTTCATGAGTAAGGTCACTATGTCAATGATTTTTGAGTAAGGAAGAAGGCAAAGAAGCAGGTGGAAGCTTTAGCAAGTGTAGATGAACTCCCCAATAGAATGGAAGATGAATTTACACTTATAGCTTGTATGGTGAGCTCAACCTAATAGACTATTTGGAATATATATAGTGGGGCATCATTTCATATGATAGGAGTTAGAGAGTACTTCTTCGATTATCATGACAAAAACACCAATATCTAGATTTTGATGAGAAACTTGTCCAAACTTAACCCACTTGGGAAAGGTATTGTTAAGTTTCATAGGAAGAATGGAAAGATAATTCTAGTTCATGATGTATTGCATGTGTCAGGCTTAGGTATGAATTTAATTTTTGCATCTATTCTTCAAGATAGGGGGTATAATGTACTCTTTAGAAGGACACATGTGTTGATTAAGCACAAGGATTGGAATGTTAGGTTGTGGTGATTGATCAGGAAAGTACTATGCATACTTCATAATTCTTTGGGGTTCCAAAAAAAAAATGTGTGCCCTATTTTATCATGATTTTGGGCCAACATGTAATTACTAATTATAACCTTAAAGTAATTAAAATACATGTATAAAAGGGCTTAGGGTTAGGGATTTTTTTATAAGGTCTAATTCAAAATTGGTTCTTGTGACATTATTGAGCTATAAGGGATTACAGATTGTAATTAGGTTGTAATCACTGGATCATAAAAATATTGGACTTGCTATTTGGTGGATGTAGCCCAGGGATTGGGTAAACCATTCTAAATCTTGGTGCCTTGTCTTCTTTTCTATGTGATCTATTATTTTCTGTTATTGGTTATATTTGCATGTAATTGTTATTTCTATCTGTGGTTTAATCCTAACAAGTGGTATCAGAGCCTAGTTATTTTTTAGTTATCCTCTATAAGAAAGTTTCATGATTGAGTGGGAGAAATGGAAGATGAGGGTAAGTTGAGGGTTGATAGGTTTAATGGGAAAAACTTCCAATTATGAAAGATGCAAATGGAAGACTATCTGTATCAGAAGGATTTATAGAAGCTATTGGAAGGCAAAGCCAAGAATCAGGGATCTATGTCAAATTATGAATGGGATCTTTTGGACAGAAAAGGAACTTGGAAGCATTTGATTATTCTTGGCACCTTCAGTGGAATTTAATATTACAAAAGAAAAGATGATAGAAGAATTGATAAAAACCCTAGTGAAACTGTATGAAAAGCCCTCAACTTCAAACGAGGTATTTCTCATGAAGCATTTATTTAGTATGAAAATAGCAGAAGGTGGATCTATTACAAATCATTTAAATGAGTTTAATATAATTAGTAGTCAATTATCTCCTGTGGGTATCAATTTTGAAGAAGAAATTAGGGCTCTCTTGATTTTTTGTTTTTTGCCCGAGAGTTGGAATGGCTTGGTAATGGCTATGAGTAATTTTGTTTCGAGATCTAGTACCCTAAAATATGATGATGTGATCAGTGTTATTTTGAGTGAGGAAACTCGTAGGAAAACCTTAGGTGGATCTACATCAGGAAGTTCTTTGAATGCACAAAGTAGGGGCAGAACGACTAAGAGAGGAAGTAATTCTAGAAATTGTGGGAAATCAAGAGGAAAGTCAAAAGGGAGGAGGTCTCAATCGAGAGGATTGAATGATTGCTGGTACTGTGAGAAACTAGGGCACAAAAAGAAAGATTGATGGAATCGAAAGAAAAATGAAGTAGATAAATTAGATGGAGACAAGGAGGCAAATGTGGTAAGTAACAAATCTGAAGAGGATGCTTTGTTTCTATCTTTAGAAAATGTTGATAATTCATGCATTTTAGATTCTAGTGCTTCATTTTATGCTACACCTCATAGAGTTTATTTCATTGATTATGTCCAAGGGGATTTTGGGCTTGTTTATTTGGAGGATAATGAACCCTATCAGATTGTTGGAAAGGGAAAAATTAAGATTAAGTTGTAAAATTGGAATCATTGGCTACTACATGAGGTAAGACATGTTCCAAGGCTGAGTAGGAATTTAATTTTAGTAGGGTAACTCAGTGATGAGGGTTGTATAGTTTCTTTTAATGATAAAAATTGGAAGGTTTCAAAAGGTTCCATTGTAGTAATAAAAGGTGTGAAATTAGGCACCTTATATCTTTGTACAGGTCATATTGTTCCTTCTACTTGAATTATTTCAGAGAAAAATGAATGTTCAAGAACAATTGTTGTAGTTGAACAAGGAGAACAAATAGCTATTGTAGATTTTGATATAGTTTTGTCGCACAAAAAAATTGGGCACATGAGTGAGAAAGGTATGAAACTACTTCATTCAAAGAAAGTTTTACCAGGTCTAAAATGTGTTAATATTGATTTTTGTAAAAGTTGTGTGTATGGAAAATAAAAGAGAGTGAGTTTTATAAAAACTAGGAAAGAAAATAAAATGGAGAAATTAGAGCTTGTGCATAATGATTTATGGGGACCCACTTAGGTATCTTCCCTTGGTGGCTCTCATTACTATGTTACATTTATTGATGATGCAACTAGAAAATTATGGGTTCATTTCCTTAGACAAAAATTTGATGTATTTCCAACTTTTAAGAAATGGAAATGCTTGGTTGAAAATGAGACTGGTAAAAAATTAAAATGTGTTAGATTTGATAATGGTGGTGAGTATTGTAGTCCTAAATTTGAAGATTCTTACTCCACTAATGGTATTCATAGATAGAAAACTATTCCAAGGACTCCATAGGAAAATGGAGTGGCTGAATGCATGAACAGGACTATAATGGAATGTGCAAGGAGCGTGAGGTTGCATGTTGGGTTGCCCTTACACATGTGGGTGGAGGCTATCAATAATATTGTATATTTGATTAGTCGAGGTCCCTCTACTCCTTTGGGTTGTGGTATTCTAGAGGAAGAATGGACTAGTAAGAAGGTGAGTTATTATTTTCTCAAAACCTTCGGTTGTGAAGCATTTTCTCACATAGATTCTGAAAATAGAACCAAGCTAGAAGCTAAGTCAAAGAAATGTGTATTTTTTGGACATGGAATTAATGAGGTTGGTTATAATCTTTTGGATTTTGAAAATCATAAAGTTGTAAGAAGCAGGGATGTCATATTCAATGCGAAACTATTGTACAAAGATCTATTGCAGCAACATGAGAAGAAAGAAGATGATTATGTAGTGCTAGATGATACTCCAAAAGCTGGCATTCCATCCATTCCTCATGATGTGCAACAACTAATACCACATACATCGGTGAATGTTAGATGGTCAACAAGGAAAATTAGACCTCCAGAAAGATTCTCTCCCTCTTTGCATTCTATTTTACTCACTGATGTTGGTGAACTTGAAAGTTATGAAGAAGCTATGCAGGCAGATACTAAGATTTAGTGGGAGTCTACAATGAAAGATGAAATGGACTCTTTGTTGAAGAATAAGTCATGGGATTTGTCCAAGTTGCCTGCAAGTAAAAAGGCTTTACAAAATAAGTTGGTTTACAGGTTAAAAGAAGAGGATGGAGGTAAGAAAAGATTTAAAGCCAAGTTAGTTGTGAAATGATTTGCACAGAAAAAGGTATTGATTTTGATGAGATATTTTCTCCTATTGTTTAAGATGACTTCTATCCGTACTATTTTAAGTCTTATGGCCACTGAAGATTTGCATTTCGAGTAGCTTGATGTTAAAACAACATTCCTTCATGGTGATTTGGATGAAGAGATATATATGGCTTGGCCATAGAGATTTTAGGTCAAAGGTAAGGAGAACTTAGTGTGCAAATTGAAAAAAGGTTTATATGGCTTGTAGAATACACCTTGGCAATGGTATCTAAAATTTGATAGTTTTATGCATGAGCATGGCTACAATAGGTGTCATTCAGATCATTGTGTTTATTTTAAGAGGTTGGATGATGATAGCTACATTATTTTATGTTTATAAGTTGATGATATGCTTGTAGCTGGGTCTAACATGGATCATATTAAGGCGCTAAAATGCTAGTTAGCACATGCATTTTCTATGAAGTATTTGGGGGTAGAAAAAAAAGTCCTTGGTATGAAGATTTGTAGAGATAGGAAAAAAAAAACATTGATGCTATCTCAAGTTGAGTATGTTGAGAAGGTGTTGCAACATTTCTTTATGGAGAATGCTAAAGCTATCAGCACATGTTTACCTAGTCATTTGAAGTTGACTAAGGATATGTATCCCAAGACACAAGAAGAGGAGGATAAGATTTCCAAGGTACCCTATGCTTTAGCTATTGGAAGCTTGATGTATGCTATGGTATGTATTAGGCCAAATATTGCACATGTAGTGGGAGTTGTTAGCAAGTATAAGAGTCATCCAAGAATTGAGCATTGGAATGTAGTCAAATGGATTCTTAGATATTTGAGAGGAACATCCAACAAAAAATTACACTTTGGGGCCTCTACCACTAATTTATAGGGCTATCTTGACTCAAATTTGATAGGGGATATTGATACCAGGTGGAGTACTATATGTTATGTCTTTACTATTGGTGGGGCAATTGTGAGCTAGGTTTCTAGGTTACAAAAGGTTAATGCTTTATCCACCATACAGGTAGAGTATGTAGCTACTACAAAGGCAACCAAGGAGATGATATGCCTTTAGTTCTTCTTGCGAAAATTGGAACATCCTTAGAAGGATAATTATTTGTTCACATATAGTCAGAGTGCCATTCATCTTGCAAAGAATTTAGCTTTGCATTCAAAGACCAAACACATACAATTATTGTACCATTTCATTTGGTTAGTTTTGGAGGATAGATAGTTAAAGCTAGACAAGATACATACCAATGATAATCCAGTAGATATGTTGACAAAGGTAGTAACAAGGGAGAAGCTAAACTCCTCTTTAATTTTGGTTGGTCTTCTAGACTGAATATAAATAAAAGAACAATAGATTCTAGGGTGGTTTGATCCATTAGGAGCCCCATGTAGTAGTGGTATTGCTATAGGGTTAGTCTCCAAGTGGGAGATTGTTAGATTGTGGTGACTAATAAGAAAAGTACTATACATACTTCATAATTCTTTGGGGTTTGGGGCATCATCCCAAAAAAAAAAAATTTGGGCCCTATTTTATTGAGATTTTCGGCCAACATGAAATTATTAATTATAACCCTAAAGCGGTTAAAATACTTCTATAAAAGGGCTTAGCGTTAGGGATTGTTTTATAAGGTGTGATGCAAAATTGGTTCTTGTGGTGGTATTGAGCTATAAGGGATTATGGATTTTAATTAGGTTGTAATCATTGGATCATAAAAATATTGGACTTACTATTTGGTGGACGTAGCCCAAGGATTGGGTGAACCAAGTTAAATCTTGGTGCCTTGTGTTCTTTTCTGTGTGATCTATTATTTTTTTTTATTGGTTATATTTGCATGTAATTTTTACTTTTGTCTATGGTTTAATCCCAACATGGAAATCACCCATAAAGATTGGAGTTAGGAGTGGTCACCTTTATAGGTTGCAGTTTGATACTCCTAGGGTACTCATGAGTAGTTGTAATCCTAGAGATCTTGGAGAGCTATGGCATAGGAGGATGGGCCATATTCATTATGGAGCACTTGAATTGCTTCATGAGAAGGTGACAAGTGTTCCAGAGGTGAGCAAAAAGCATGATGATGTATGCAAGGGATGCATGTTAGGGAAGTTTGTGAAAACATCTTTTCCAATAAGTAACACTAGATCTTAAGGTGTTCTTGATCTAGTACATTTAGATGTTTGTGGACTGATGTTGATAGAATATTTCCTAGGATATAAGTACTATGTTACTTTTATTAATGATTTCTCTAGGAAGACTTGGATATACTTCTTGAAGACCAAGGATGAGGTTTTCAGTTAGTTCCAAGAGTACAAGGCTCTAGTGGAGAACTTGACAAGAAGGAGGATAAAGGTTCTTTAGTTAGAAAATGGAGGTGAGTACAAAGGAAATAACTTCTAGGAGTTCTGTACCAGGGAAGGAATCAAGAAAGAGTGCACTCTTTCTTACAATCCACAATAGAATAGAGTTGTTGAGAGGAAAAACCATTCTATATTAGAGGTGGCAAGAGCTATGCTACATGAATAGGATATGCCCCACTACTTATGGGTATAAGCATGTAGTACAAAAGTCTACATTAAGAATATAGTTCCACACAAGATACTAGGGAGGATGACACTAGAAGAAGCTTTCATAAGGAAGAATCCTAATCCTAGCCATTTTAGAATATTTTGGAATTTGGCATATTATCATATTCCAGGTGATACACAAAAAAGGTTAGATTAGACTATAGAGAGGGCATACTTTGTTTGGTATAACAAAACCTCAAAGCATATATAGGATTTTCATCCCTAGGACCAAAAGAATTATTGTCAGACATGATGTAAACTTCATGGAGAACAAGGCATTTAGAAGGTGCAAAGATTTGCTAGCAGACGATTAGAGTAAGTAGCCAGCTGAAGCTCCAAGGCCTAGTCAAGGGCATCAAAGAGCAAGTACAATTACAAGTACAAGTATAGGCTTAGGTGGTGAATATTCACAAAGCATGGAGCAACAGGTACAATATGAAATGCATCTAGAAGACTTATAGGTTGATATTTCATCCTCTACATTTTCAAGTAGGAACTGTGAGGTTCAAGAGACACAAAGGGATACTTAGGAGTTTGTGGGAGCTCCTAGGAAGAGTACTAGACAACAAAGACAACTAGCCAAGTTCAATAACTATGTGGCATTAGTTAATCAGTTGGTAGATAGTGAGCCTTCTAGCTATTAGGAGACTATAGAGCATCAGGTATGGCAAGATGCTATGGTTGAGGAATATAACTCAATAATGTAGAATGATGTGTGGGAAGTAGTTCCTAGAGTACCAGATAGAGCAGTGGTTGGATCACACCAGATCTATAAGATAAAGCATGGTGCAGATGGTAGCATCGAGAAATACAAGGCAAGGTCTGTGGCCAAAGAGTTCTCTTAGAAGGAGGGAATAACTATGAGGAGATATTTTCTCTAGTGGCCAAGAATACTTCTATATGACTTGTGATCTCATTTAAAGCACAGTGGAATGGCAAATCAATCAGATGGATTTCAACACAACATTCCTTAATGGTGAGTTAAAGGAGGCATACATAGAGAAAATAGAAGGGTTTTTAGCACACAACAAAGAGACCCATGTTTGTAGATTGAAGAGAGCATTTTATCAACTCAAGAAGGCTTGCTGAGCATGGTATGAGTCCATTGACACATACTTGCAAGAAATGGGCTTTATGAAGAGTGAAGCAAATGCTAACCTCTACTACTTGGTGGTTGGTGCTGAGATTCTTATTCTGTTTCTTTATGTGGATGACTTATTGTTGGCATTAAGTTATAATTGTCATTAGTGACAACACTTATTCAATTCTATATGATTATTGAGCTCATCATTCAATCTCAAATGTTTGCCAACCAATCTAATGATAACTAGGTTTCACAATTCATTTCGAGCATTCCAGAAGCTACCAAGTGAAAATAGACATTGTGTAGTCCAGTACTTATCACCAAGAAGATAGTGATCACTGAGCTTTGTAGTATTTATCAAGTCATTAGTTACTATTATGTGAAGCTAGTGTCAATCAAGTGATGGATGAGTAATGTTTATTGAGTGCAAGCAAGGTAAACATAGCGTTCAATTCTTATTGAGTGACACTATATCTATTGAGTCTCCAATGGTTATCAAGTTTGAAGCTATGTTGTGTGATTAGTATGGACCATGCCTCTACTTCTACCAAGTTCATGATGATGTCGAGTAATGCAGTGTACGCCAAGTATCAAAAGGTCACCAAGTTAGCTATTCAGAACTCAAGTTTCTACTATTTCACCAACTCGGTAATATTTTGTTTACTTATGTTTTAGCCAACCTTGTAATTGTAAATATTGGAAAGGTATATATGTAATGTATTGTGTCATTCCTTAGTGTGATGTGAAGAAGTAATGTAATGTGAAGATCAACATATGAATGTGAATCAATAGCAAAGTAGAGTATTCAACAAGGTCTAGAAGGAGTAGTAAAGTTATATCTATCACAAGAGGTGATCTATACTTCAAGGATCTAATTAGCAATCAAGTTGTAAGTCAGATCTACTATTTCATCCTAATAGGTGAATCAATTTTTAAATCCTTTAATAGGGTAGACTTAACAGTCTTTCTATAAATCTCGTAACAAAGTGCATACTCCATTATATATTTGTAAATCCTCAAACAAGGTGGACATAGTAGTCTTATTTGCTCCTAATAGGGTAGATCACTAAAACTAGTCAATGTAAGGCTTAATAGGACAACTTTATGTTGTAGTAGTGAAGTTTTGTGGGTATCATCCCCACCCCAATTTTACTTTCTATTTGGAAGGTTTCTAGGTCACCAAATTCTATGTTCATGTGTCATCAATGTTTATCTTTCAGTTTCTTAAGCATGCAGTAAAGTCAACCAATTAATCATGAATGATTTATATTATTAAGTGCTTAATTTATGAAAAGTTTTGAGGTTACTGATTCACCCCTCCCCTCTCAATAACCTAGCTAGTCTTGATTATTTCTAACAATTGGTATTAGAGCTTTGTGGTTCTTAGGATAAAGTTTGACAGCTTGAGAAAATATCAAGGACAATGTAGATATTCCAACTTGATAAAGCAATTGACAATGAGAAGCTATATCTAGAGATAGCCATAGCTTAACTCAAGGAAGTAAAACAACATCTTTCCCAATCCCTAAAAAGAAGGAAGAAACTTGCAAAACAAATGAATGACCACTAGTATGTTAAATAAAAGATTGAACAGTATTTCCTCTCAAGTAGTTCAGATGAAGCAAATGAGGCAATCAAATAACTCCTAGAAAACAATGGCTCTTTGCAAGAAGAGGTAAGAAAATTGAAAAGAGAATAGGAAATTCAGTCAATAAGATTGTGTGAAATCCTAGAACAAAGGAATAAGGCAAATGAAGACTTGGATGCGAGGAACAATGCAACTCAAAATCAATCCCTTCAACAAGAAATTCTTATCAATTAGCTCTCCAATGCAAATGAGGAAACCATAAATCTGAGATCTGAAAATGAAAGGCTAAGAAATGATTTAAGCACTGAAAGAAAAATTAGTGAAAGATTGAAAGTTCATCTAAATTTTGAGAAGCAACTCTATGAAAGGATAATGAAATACCAAGTGGACATGGATCAATTGAATTAGCAAAGTGAGCAAAATCCATATAGGCAAAAAGGTAAAGTATGACTTGGATACAAAGATGAAGGTGAATCTTTCAAACCAGGTGCTCAAAGGAATCAAAAACCTACTTGGAATCACTTAGGTAAGATAGGTCACACATCAAAAAAATGTTGGTGCAATGGAAAGGAAAATTTCAATGGAAAATGATACAACTACAATCAAAATGGTCATAAAGCTAATGAATGCAAGGAGAAACCAAAGTTTGAAGGTAAATGTCACAAATGCAAGAGGCAAGGTCACAAGGCATCCGAATGCAAATCTAAACCATTCAATCCAAATGAAAAATTTGTAGAGGCAATATTTGGTTGGGACTACAATAGTTGGTGTAGGTGCCATTACTATGGAGAATATGGACACATTATCATCAATTATGCAAGACACCACTTGAGAAAGAAGGATACTATAATAAGATTTTACACATGCACTGAACTTGGTCATACAGCTAAGAACTGCATGAATGTAGGTAGAGTTGAAGATGATAAGAAAGCTAAAGCTGATAACATCAGGAAGTAGATGAGACAATACTAGATTCCCAAATCTACCAAGCAAACCAATTCAAATGATGGTCATGTCACTCAAGAATTGGGTGACTCCACCATTTCCAATTAAGTTCTTAAGGAAGATTTGGAACTATATCTTCAAGCCATATCTTAAGTAGTTTCCATGAATGAAAGAAAAAGATCCAAATCTGTATTGAAGATATAGAGGAATCACAAGAAATTAGTAATCACTAAGTAAGATCAGGTCATACCAAGCAAGGCTGGTCATAGATTCTATCGAGCTAGGTCAGGAGTAATAATTTTTTTTTATCACCAAGTTACAAGCTTCTACCAAGCATAGTGAGTGGATGATAGTCTATCACACACACTGTTAGTATGGCACCAAGCATTAATGAAAATTTTCATCAAAAAAAGTAGAATTTGACTTCATTTTTTCACCACGACTTTAGTATACCTAGAGTAGAGCAATTTATAGTGCATCCAAGCAATCTTGAATGAATTTGCAGAAAATATTTTTTGAAGAATTTTCTCATTTATTGAGAAATCATGGTATTCAAAAGCAGTAAGGCAAAAAGAGGTTCCAAGATGTTGGTAAAAGGAATGGAATGGACATCACCAAATTTCACGTTGGTACCAACAATTGCAGAGTCACTCGACCCTAATGGAGGTCAACTTTAAATTCCTCTAAAGGTACTCCTTATTAATGATATTTGCACTCATTTTAAGTGTACTATGCAAGAAATTGGAACCCTAGAGATGGAAAATGCCCTAGGAGAAATTTATGTTGATGGATCTTTGAAACTTGAGCATAAACATCTAGAGGTCAAAGGATTAACCCATATCCCACATTTACCAGGGAAATTCCAAATCAAGTGAATTAGGTATATTCTAAGTCGTGTGCATAATGGTCAATTATGGTTAGGGCAACTTGTGTTGATCATGAAGTAAATGATTCATAAGATCATGGTTCTCCCTATGCTCAACAAGACTAAAACAACCAAAACCTTATGTCAGGAAGAGCTTCAAAGGAAAACCCTAGCCACATGGGATAGTAGAGGTCTGAAGATCAGTAATACATATGACGTAGAACTTTGGTTTTGAAATCACAGCATTGCACATAAGATATATAACTTTGATCGATTGAATAGTGTGCCATGTGAGGCCATTGATTTGGAATACAAGGTTGTAAAGAAGAATCTAGAATTTGATTTGTTAGATTTATTATTGAAATAGTTAAACAATAACATGGACAACATCAAGACATCAAAGAACAACCCATGTAAATTTGGTTCTTTGCTAACTTGTATTTTTCGTTTATGTTAAAAATTTTTATCCATCCAAAGGTTTAGTTGTATGGAGGAAAGATACTCCCATTTTCTATCAGATTAATGAATAAATTGTAGAAATGGGTGAAAACTCCTCCATATGAGGTTAACATTGATGAGACAAAAGACATTATTGAAGCCCTAGTCAATGAGCCAGTAGATCCAAAGATCCAAAGCTACCTATCTTTGGAACCTATGAAGAAGAAAAAACCATAATAGAACTTGAGATCAAGCTACCTCAATCAGTAAATAAAGGTAAGAGGTAGATAACAAAGCTAAAAACTGAAAGTGCACCTCTTATGCTTACTAAGGGAAAAGGAGAGGATGAAGAAGAATTTGAAAAAGAAGAGCAAGAATCAAAGAAGTAAGAAGAGCCTATGAAAAAGAAAGGCAGGGTGATTATCACCAAGCCACCCAAGACCTACACAATTTTGTTTACTAGGAGATCTAAGAAGAAAGGAGGCAATGAAGTTGTGCTTGTTAAACCCCCTCTCACCTTCCAAGAGAGATTGAAGCAATTAGAAGAAGGTTTTGGTATTACAAACTTCAAGGCATTAAAATTTGAAACCAGGATAGATGCAGATTGAGGAGCTAGTACTATCAAAGATGGGAAAATGGAAATATTCCCTAGATCAAATTGCCCCACAAATTTCTAATGAATTATTAGAAAGGTTGAAACCAAAATGGGAATTTTCCGCTCAAACTGTCAAGGACATATTTGAGAAATCCTTGAGAAAATTGCTACCAAATCTTACTAATGCAAAAGTTAAGGAAGCAATGAAGAAAAATGAAGAGAAAATGATGATGAGATTTCATACTTGTTTGATTTTGGTCAAGGACATTGAGCATCTAGTTAAAGATGCTACTGATATATGGAATTTTTTTTAGCATTATCATAAGCCAAGTGAAGACCTAGTTGAGATCAAAGATGATGATGATGATAGTAACAATGAAGAATTGTGTCACTTTTGATGTTAGAGATTATCAGGCATTGAAGGATGATGAAGAAGAAGAGGAAGAAGTTGATTAGGAAGATAAGGAAGGATATGAAGAGAGTGATTTAGTAAGGATAGATACATAGGTTATAGTCTCCCTTCGTCACTCTCCACCTAAGACTACTACATCATCTAGCATGGAAACAACTTTAGCAAGTGTGATTGTAACATCAACAAATATATTATGTGTTCTATCACACTTTGTTACCTCACAAATCTAGGTATCATTAATGGAAGTGTTAGTCACTTCATCTACTAAGCTGCAACTGTCTTCTTGAAATCCTAAATTAGGAACTTCATCAACAACATGTGCAGTAAGTTCAACATCATGTTCCATAGTTTTGACTACTACAACTTTGATTGCACCAATTTTTTTCTAGTAAGTTCTTCTATTGCAAGTACTTCAATCAACACTCCACCTTTAATTACTTCAATTTTTGATAGCACAAAAATTTTGGATTCTTTTAGCACTCTTATAAGTATTTCTTTAGTTGGTCCTATTCAAGTTTTTATAGCTAGACCAACTATCTCTACAATTGTTTTTGTTCCTAAGTCCAAGGAAGTAATATCAAAAGTAGAACCAAGGACACCTCTTAAACTTTTGATTACTAGAAAAGAAATTGATGATGATATTGACTTGGACAAAGAAATTGTAACTCCTAAGTTGGATCTTGACACTCCTACAGTTGAAGAAAGGAGATTGGTTAGCTAGCTTCTAGAATAGAAGGCAAGGCAAAAGTAGTTAAGAGATGAAAGGGACAAGGAATTGAGAATAATTGGAAGTGAAAAGAATATACTAATAAAGGCCATAGGTGTTGATGTGGATTCATCTCAACACATTTTTTTGTAGTTAGAGGAGGTAGTGCACTAGTTTAATGAGGATTCTACCAAACAAGAAAAGTTAATTGAAAAGGAAGAGAAAAAGTTTGATAATAAAGTGCTTGAGCACATTTCCATAAATTAGGTAGAACTATCTTCCATTTTGGCTAATATTGAAAGCTCTTTTACAAATGTAACATCACTTTTTGTTAAGCTATGTGATGTTACCAGGTTCACTAACAAGGTAAAAGAGAAATTGAATAAGATTGATGAAGATATGAAGGGCAGTGCTCAAAGGTTGCAGCTTGACCCTAGCTCAAGCTCAACACATCACATTAAGGTGATATTTCTATTAGATATGCAAGATGAACTACTGAGAGAGGAAGCAATGATCAGATCCACATTAATAGACATCTAAAACATGATCCTTCCAATCATGGACACAATGTAGAAACATATTGCATATTCGAAGTCATTGGTCTAGGATAACAAATTTTCAATTGCAGACCATATGATTGAACTTTTAGTAGAGGTTCAAGTAGCTCTTCATACTAGTAAAGTTTTGTAAGAGACCTGTGATAAGGCACTAGTTCTTATTCTCAAGTTACATTATGAGTTTCTCTCACATTTTGGTGTCCTTGTATGAATATATTGTATAACTCTTTGGCATTATTGTCAAAAAGAGGGAGTAAGAGATATTTTGTGAAGAGACAAAGGGGGAGAGAATAGATTGATATATGTATAGAATAAAAGGGAGAGAGAGTATGTATACATTGTATCTTATGTATCAAGGAGATATGTGCAAATGTATAAACAACAGCATTCCAAAGATAAATTTTGAAAAATAAAAAAATCAATATGTTAGTGAACATAAGTCTTAGTGTATAAGTGTTTTTGTCACTAATGCCAAAGGAGGATATTATTGGCATTAAGCTATATTTGTCATTAGTGACAACACTTATTCAATTCTATATGGTTACTAAGCTCATCATTCAGTCTCCAGTGTTTCCCAAGTGATCTAGTAATAACTAGGTTTCATAATTCACATCGAGCATTCCAAAAGCTACCAAGTGAAAATAGACAGTGTGTAGTTGTTAGCACCTAATGTGGACACAATTTTAAAACTTCAAGTGTAGAGTTTGAACCACTTCAAACTAAAGTTTGAATTAGTTCAAACTGGTTCAAAGCGTTTCAATGGTTCAGCTGACTCATCCTACAGGGTCAATACAAACAAAGTTTAGACTCTAGGTTCAAAATGTAGATTTGTTAATTCAGAAAAGTTCAAAGCTCGACCCCAATCCATGATTCAAGATGTAGGGATAGAATATTCAGAGGTCATAGTTTGGAGGTGTCCCTCAGCTTAAAAGTAAAATACCATCATAGAAAACCTTCAAGGTTCTTCTTAGTGGTTCAAGGTATTTCAAAATAAATAGTGTTAGTTTAGAAAGACTCAGAAACCTGTCTCAATTCATAATACTGATTCAAATCCAGCAATCTAGGGTTCAAGTTTTGATTCTTTATTGCAGAGGAAAATTCCAAGTTCGATTTAGAATGACTAGGTTTAAACTACTTTACATAACCACATTTGAACATAATTATGGTTCCCATGTCTTCTAAATCTGATTTTAAAGGTGATCTACAAGTTGGAAGACACGAAGACTAGAGTTCACAGTGTTTGAGAATTCTGACTTAAATAGTTAGATCCAAGTCAAAATACAAAATTTCCCAAGGCAACATAGGTTAACCTGATAAGCTTGCATAATGGTGATAGCTTGCAGTCTATGCAAAACATTGATGAGCTCCATGCATTGAAATGCATATAAGTTTCCTACTGGAGCCAAAAAATCATACAGAATTGCATTCCCATACTGAAGGTAGCCTAGTGATTTAATAAAGACTCCTGTATCAATCAATAAGACTTCTTGATTTGAAAGGAGAGAAATAGAAGAATATCATCATAACTTCTCATTGTGATTGGAAGAGCAATGTAAAATTTAAGATCAGATCTCTTTTTTGATATTGAGGTGGTGAGTCTAGTCATTCCATAAAGTGATAGACAAATGCTTCTACTACTGAAATTGAGCACATTCTTTTTTCGTTATGCTATTAAAATCTCATAGTGGGTGCTCTTGTGAGGCTATTCTCGAATTGTTTAATATTATGCCTAAGGTGCAGTATGGGTGGCATTTCAAGAATGAAAACCAACTTATGATGTTAAATGCAGTAGCATCCATGAGGAAGAGAGTCATTATTGCAAATGCATTGCAGATGCATTCGCATAGCTCATGGAAATGGTTATCAAAGCCAATGCTTTTGATAGCGGCACCTAATATCCTAGGTTGTTGTGAATATATTTAGTAATGCCATTCAAAAGGGTGTACATGGTTGTGAGTCCCCAGCAAACATAGAAACTATTAAAGAATGCATATATGGTTATATTAAAATTAGTCAAGTTCAGTGATGATGAAAATGGAAAAGATAGGCACCCACAGCCTGTGCATAATGACAGTTGAAGATAAAAGTCATGGATTCATTGCATATGAATCCAAGTGTTCAAATACCTAAAGAAAATTCTTTCAATTATAAAGGACTCATGTCAATCATCTAATGGAAGGTTCAAACATTGTAGATGTTCGTTAAGATGCAAGTGGTAAGACACTAAAAGTAGTGAAGTCTTTATAAAAGCTCTCAGGCTTGAGCTCAATGCAAGTAAGGATGTGGAGAATATCTTCTTAAATTTTTCTATTAGGTTTTCCTTATGTAGAAGATGGCAAGCCCAAATCTTAAATTGAAGGTTTGGGTGTATTTTTAAAGAATGGGATCTACATTAAAAGTTTGCAAATCTGTGATAAAGTCTCAAACCAAGACATCAATGAGAATATCACATGGAAATGGATTAATAAAACTATGATTCATTGTATGAACTATTCGAATTGTCTTTGGCATGCACAATGTAGGAGTGTTATCAGTCGTAATGCCATTTAAAGGATCTTAGCTATATCATAGGCCGGCACAAAATTCCTTAGACATTGAAGCTCAATAGATCTAAACTAGAATCTTACAACCTTGACACTTTTGAAGGTTTATTGCATGAGAATGAAAGCATGCAAAAAGGTTGAAAGTGAAGGAAAAATCATTTATAATAAGAATGTTCACCATTATTTCCCCTGTTAAAGGAATGAAAAGATTCACAATTAGTTGTGAGTGATTGGCATGCAGCTACAAGAATGGGGTTTTGAACATTGTCAAGAGAAAAATATGGATGTCGAGAAAAAGTTATGGTAGAACAATGGAACCATTTGACAAGCTTGAATACTCAAATCTATGCATAGAGTAGTTTAACTAGATTGAACCGAGGGCATGAGATCTAATGGGTTATAGAGTTGGGTGTTAGAACTCTTCTTGGCAACAGATATTGTAGAACAGGATTGGGTATATCAAGCTTGAAGAAGACTAGAAGGTGACAACAAACTCATAGTCCACTATGAAGATTAGAGAACAAGGTGTCAATATCAACACCGCATGGATCGATGGTCTCACATTCAAATCTCATCATGAGTAATATTGGTGCAAGATGTGTTGACTCATTATATTGGGCATTACATCTTTATTGTGCATGTTACTTCAAAAGGCATTTCTCAAGCATAGTTCTAGAAAATATGAATTCCTTGGTGGAAAAAATAGCTTCACCCAATTATTTGCAAAAATTGATATATCTCTATTGAAGTCATCTCAAAACTATATAGCATATTGACACAATCAGGGCTTACACATTTAGCTCTCATTACTTTGTTGAAGTCGATAATATGTTGCCTAGTGATATGCCCTTGCAAAAGGTTCATGTCATTGAAGAAACGCTTCAGGAAAAAGCCCAAAGATTGGGTAAGAAGAATGAGGAGAATGACCCAAGATGCAATTTTAATATTCCATGAGAAATTGAAATAGGAAATAGATGTGGAAAAATTAGTAATTGACATTTGCCATTTAATTATATACACCTGTCCAAATTAGATGTAACCACATAAAGATGTTAAAACCTTGGTTAATAATCTTTGGAGATTCTCAAGTACAGAGGTATTGCAAAACTGAAAGATCACTGAAATAGTTTTGAAAGTGATGATTATTGATGAAAATAAACTTTAATAAAGTTTAGGAAGGTAAGCCAATGAGGGAAAAAGAGAAACTTCCTTGGAATTTGTAAGGAATGAACTAGCAAGAAGCAGTTATGGGAATGGAAAGGGAGATTTTTGTAGAATTCTATTTAACCGAGGGTGTAAGACGATGAAAGGGTTCCATTCTTCCTTCTTCTAGACTATAGACTTGGAGCTATAGGCAGGGAGGAGAGTTTGGAAAAACTGTTCTATTCTCTTCAGAGGCTATGAGAGGCAAAGCATGGGTTTATTTCTTTCTTTCCTCTTTTCAAAACTAGGTGTTTGAGGTAGAGTTAGGATTTTGATAGTTGATGTAACATGGTGAAGGGAGTTTCTATCTTTATTGAAATAACAATTTGGTTGTGATGTGTAGAAGGTACTTTGTGAATCTTTTATAGTCAAGGAAGGGAGAATAGAGGTTAATAATATCAAAACTTTGATTATGGTGTATTTTCCTTCCACTGGTAATGAACCTTGAGTCATTTTTAGTTTTCTCCGAGTTACATTTGAATACTATTTTTTTCTTGTCACATTATCTGTTCAAATACCTTTAAAGGCTTTGGTTTTTTATTTCTCTCAAGAGAATAGAAAACATATTTTCATTTTCATTACACAATGCAATGTTCAACAAATGAGTTTTGTGTCACCTGTTTTTCTTTGTTTTCTTTAAATGCAGTAGTATAAGTTTACACATCTATGTTGTATTTACAAGTAGATGTCTGATGTCCTTTTATGCTTTTTGGTAAAAGCATTTGATTAACTGAATATCTTATATGGGGAGTTGTACCTAATAAAAATTTAGAGGAAGGTTATCAATCCATGGTAACCTATCCAACTATTAGTGTTAGTTTGTCCTCTCACTTGGGCATTCAGGGTCATATTTGCGTGCATTTCTTCAAAAGGACAATTTGTTAACTAACAGTAGTCTAGTAGTTATCACCGAGAAGATAGTGATCACCGAGCTTCATAGTATTTACTTAATCATCAATTACTATGATGTGAAGCCAGTGTTAACCAAGTGATGGATGAGCAATGTTTATCGAGTGTAAGTAAGGTAAACATAGCGTTTAGTTCTTAATGAGTGACACTATATCTACTGAGTCTCCAATGGTCACAAATTTCAAAGCTATGTTGTGTGATTAGTATGGACCATACCTTTACTTCTACCAAGTGCATGATGATGCCAAGTAATGCAGTGCACACCAAGTATCAGAAGGTCACCAATTCAACTATTCAAAACCTAAGTTTCTACTATTTGGCTGACTTAGTAATATTTTGTTTACTTGTGTTTTAACTGACTTTGTGATTGTAAATATTGGAAAGGTATATACGTAATGTATTGTATCATTCCTTAGTATAATGTGAAGAAGTAATGAAATGTGAAGATAAGCATATGAATGTGAATTAATACAAGAATAGAGTATTCAAAAAGGTCTAGAAGAAGCAGTAAAGTTATATCTATCACAAGAGGTGATCTATACATCAAGGATCTAATTAGAAAACATGTTGTAAGTTAGATCTATTGTTTCATCCTAATAGGTGAATAAATTTCTAAATCCTTTAATAAGGTAGACTTAACAGTCTTTCTCTAAATCTCTTAATAGATTTCATACTTCATTGTATGTTTGTAAATCCTCTAACAAGGTGGACTTGGTAGTATTATTTGCTCCTAATAGAGTAGATCACTAGAAGTGGTCAATGTAAGCCTTTATAGGCCAAATTTATGCTATAGTAGTGAAGTTTTGTGGGTATCATCCCCACCCCAATTTTACTTTCTATTTGGAAGGTTTTTGAGTCACCAAATTCACTATTCATGTGTCATGAATGTTTATCTTTCACTTTCTTATGCATGCAGTAAGGTAGATCAATTAATGATGAATGCTTTATATTATTAAGTGTTGAATTTATGAAAAGTTTTGAGGTTACTGATTCACCCCTCCCCTCTTAGTAACCTAACTAGTCTTGATTATTTTCAACACTTTTTCTTACATGTTCGCTAGGGCTCATAGAAGACTCGAAAAGGGACCTTGTAGAAGAGTTTCAGATTAACAACTTAGGACTCATGCACTACTTTATAGGCATGGAGCTGTGACAAATAGATGGAGAGATTTCCCTTGGTCAAGGGAAATATTGCATTGAAATCTTGAAGAGATTTAGGATGGAGGATTGCAAATCCATGTGTATACCCATGATCATTAATTGGAGGAAGGTAGATACATATAAGAAGAAGGTTTTAGATCCCACCTTATATAGAGAGTTGGTAGGTTTTCTTATGTACTTGGTCAATGATAGGCAAAATATTGCATTTGTAGTGAACTCACTTAGTTAGTTCATGGTTGAACCAAGGAGAATGCATTAGACAATGGCCAAGCATGTATTGCATTACTTGCATGGTATAGTTGAGTATGGGATCAGATATGTTTGAGGTGAAGGTATGATGTTGATGGTCTATACCGATGCAGATTGGGTAGGAAGTATAATGGACAAAAGGAGCTCTTTAGGGTGTTGCTTTAGTTTAGGATTAGGAGTTTTATCTTGGTTCAATAGGAAGCAAAAATCTATGGCTTTGAGTTCAATAGAGGTAGAGTACATAATACCTAGCATCATGACATGTGAAGCTATATGGTTTTGGAAGTTTTTAGTAGCCTTGTTTGGTCAAAAGGTTGAAACTATTGTGATACACTATGACAATCAGATTTGCATCAAGTTGTCTAAGAATCCAATGTTTCATGATAGGTCTAAACATATAGACATTAGATATCACTTCATCAGAGATTGTGTACAATAGGGGGTTGTTCATCTATAGTACATACCTATAGAGGAGTAGGTAGCAAAAATTCTGACTAAGACATTGGGGAAGGAAAAATTCATCTTCTTTAGAGATAAGTTGGGTGTCATGCAGAACAACTTCCTCACTAAGAGGGAGTGTTAGTTTTAGGTAGCTTGGATAGTAGTTCATCCATATGTGGTTAATTAGAAAATACATTTTAATTAATTGACTCCTTCTAGAAGAAACTAGTAACCTATTGGTTAGGTTTTTTTAATTGAGAAGAAACTAGAAACATCTTGGTTAGGTTGTCTTGATTAAGAAGCAACTAGAAAGCTCCTTGTTAGGTATTTTAAATGGGGGGTTCAAGGGAGGCATTTGATGAATAGAGGAACAAAAGAAGTTATAGAAGAGTTTGCAGTGTTAGAAAATGACTTTGCAATGATAGAAAATAGTCTTACAGTGTTAACAAGGGTGTAGTGATAGCATTGGGGATAGGAGTATGGAATATCAAGAAGAGAAATTAGGAGGTTCTTTGAATTCTACTAGTGAGATGCAAGAAATTTTGTATCTCTTGGTTTGTTGAAGTTAATGCATTTTCCATCTATAGAATTGGTTTTCCCTTAGGGGTTTTTCCAGGGATAATTTTTCTAAAAATATTGTGGTTATTGTGTTGTGAATTTTGTTTCATATTTTATTGGTGAAGTTTCAGTTGTGTTATTTTTTGATATTAGCTATGAATTTATTTTTGGCAGTTTAATAATTAGTGACTATAATAGTGTTAATTTTCACATAATCTCACTCACCATCTCTAAAAACTATTTCCTCTCACTCAATTGATGGTCCAAGTAACTTCTCTTTGCAAACATCCTACAAAATACATTGAGTAAGGTCAAATAGATGTGGTTCCCCAAGTTAACTAAACATGTATCTTTCTTGTTTTTCTCCTGTAGAGATTTAACCATGAAAGAGGCCTCTTTCTCTCTCACCTAAGTGAATGATTTGGTTCTCTTGGAAATCAATAATTCAATTATTTAGAGCTTTCTCATCTACAACTAGTAATCTCCATACTGTGCTAGCACCACATCTCTGTGCTCGTGGTGCTAGCCCATTGATGAAGGTGACCTGATCATGGGTCTTAAGAAACTCTTTGGCCATGGCAAGAGAAGATACCACAATTGTAGGTATAAAGCATAAACAGAGGAACATGATGGTTTTGTACTTTTCTACTAGTTTAGCCAATGACTAGTGAGGAAGGCTTCCCAAGAGATGGAGATTTCCAACTAGTGGCCATGGCTATGGCCCTAGTGGAAATCTTAAAACTCCTTTTTTCCTATTGCTATTCCTTTTTTTGATAGATATACATATTATCTAGAGGAAGATGATTTAAAAACCTAACTATGCTAAAGGGAAATGAAGCCATTCCATAGCTGGGTAGGCCAGCTCACAAATATTTCTTAAAAATTATTCAGTATTGAAAGCCACTTATTAGGAAAAGTTTGTTAGATGTTAAGTCCAACTATGATGTCTATTCATTTTACATTCTTCCTATTTGTCTCTTCATCTTCTCTTGAAGACTAATGTATAAATATAAGGGTAAAGCCCTATGTATGTTAAGCTATAATGACTTAATAATATATTTTCTCTACTTTTAGTGTGGATGTAGCCATAGTTGTGGTAAACCATGATATATCCTATCTCTTATCACTATTTTGTGTATTCTCAGTTTATGTCTTAAATTAGCAATTGGTATTAGAGCATGTAAGATCCTGGAGAGTAGAGCTGACTTTGAGAGCCCAAGACAAGTAAAATATTGTTAAAATGGAAGACTACAAAGGAAGAGTGGGATTTACCATAGGAATAGAAAAGCTCTATTTAAGATCCATTATAGGTGCTCTCAAAAAAAGAGGTATGAGATGAAAAAAAAAGCAGTTTAGTCAAAGGATTTGGTTATCATATTCAAATAGGGGTAAAACTGATTCAATAGGCATGACAACCATGGAAGGTCCTCATCATGTCATAGAATAAAATTAAAAGAAGTATTCCTTTAAGGAAATTAGTTCACAAAGCTTTTGATCATAAGTTTGATGGCCTCCTATGTTTTCTTAAGATTAAGATTAAGCCTAACCAGTTTCCTTTTGTGAATTAAGTTAGAGTATCGATAGAGATGAAGGAAGGAGAAACAAGGAACATGCTTGATAAGGCAACAATAGATGCTTCAAAATGACATCTTCAAGTGAGAGGAAAAGTAGAGAATGACCTTAGCCAATGATTGTTTGTAGGTGAAGATAAGAAATTTCCATAGCAATGAATCTAGATGTAGTTATGAGGAGGAGAAAGGTATTCCACAGTGGATGATTTTTCCCTCTTTTCCCTAGCAAGGAGAATGAGAAACAAAGTACATGTAGAGAAATTGAAGGAAAGTATATTTCTACAGTAGAACATGTGGCTGTTGGGATTCCTTCAAAAGAGATGGGTGAGAAGTGTTGTATCCTTAGTTTAGTGCATAATAGAGGGAGGCTCTAGCATTGGAGAAGGCATAGTCAGCTATAAGGAAACCCTAGAATGTAAAGACAGAGTGATTTGGCTATGGTGGTGCTCTATAGAGTGAATATAGAGAGGAATTTTTATGCCAGACTCTGTATTGTTTGAATGGATTAGTGAGGCAGAGGCATCAACTATTTACTAGTGGACAAAAAATGTTAGATAAAGAATAATTATCAAGGTAGTCCTATATAAGGAGACAGTTATGCATACCATTATGCATACATTTACCATTACCATTATGCATACATCCATAAGATTATGCAATAACTTAAAACTTGCAGCTTACTATCAAATCAATTTGCAAAAATGTAAAGTGTTAAACATAATAGATTGAACAACACACATAGCACAATTATTTATATGGGAACCCAATTTGGGAAAAAATACTAGCAACATGCTACCATTTTTTCACTCTTTTGAAGTGATTCCCTATGAAAGGCCAACCCTATTAAAGGTAACAATACACACTGTTAAGTACAACACTATTAAAGGAGTTCAATCACCCTATTAGAAGTGAGCTTTGTTAGAGGAATTTAGGTCATTCCCTTGGAATGACACCCTATTAAAGGATTTGCAAATGACTGTTAAGTCAACCTTAATCAAAAGGATTTACCTAAACTTATTACAATTGCTAGAGAGTAATAGTAAGGATTGATCTAATACAAACTTACAACTATACTTGCTGATTTTAGATCTCAGTGTCAGTCCTCCTTTCTACTTGGCTTAAACTTATTGCAACTCTGATAGCTTGTTCAACCCTTCAAGCATTTGTCTCCTTAAGCCTTCTTTCTTAACATGCCATTATAGACTCTTCTCCTAGGTCACTTCATAAAGAAAAACCCATTATCTATTCTTCTCCCTTAGGTTCTTTCCCATGACAACCTTTGCTTCATGACCAAACATTCCTTATAAAGGAAATTAAGATATTTTGCAGCTCATTCATCATCATCCAAAATAGGGTTAAGATGGATTAGGTAGGATACAGTGTATCTATCTCATATCTTGTCTCTTCTATAAACTTTTGCTAGAATCCACTTTGAATTCACCTCAAAACAGTTTACCTAGAATTTTGTACCATTAGCTCATCATCCTTATCTTCCACCTAGTTTACCAAATCCAAGAAAAAAAACTTGTTACCTTAGATTCATCAAATTCGCAATCTTTTAAATAATGTAGTAGCTCAGCACTATCTCATTCCTAATGCTTGTCACACACTGGGTTACTCGACATCCACTACAAAATCACTCGACATCAACTAAAGTTTACTTATGCTCGACACCCAATAAACTTTACCTAGCACTAAATAACTTTCTCAACATCCATTAGAATTTTCATTTACTCGACATTAACTAATTATTTTTTTGGCTTGCACTAACTTTGCTTGGCTCCTTCTATCCACTCGATCAAGCTTAGCAAACAAACTTTGTATCACATGTTCTTCTTTTCTTTCTAAGTGTAGCCAACATTTGTAACCTTAAGTAGATAATCAATACATCATGTTACCACTATCTTAAATGATCCTTGTACTTTATTACATAAGCATAACTCTACCTTTCCTCTTGGTGTTCTTGTTACATCTATTGGTCAAATCCTTTTCATCAATCAACTTAGTGATAGTACTTGAATCTATAAGCAATTGTCTTACCAGCAAACAATGAGTTTATCAAATTTGACATCATTGAAAAATAATGATTGAAACATATAACAATCTTCCTCATAACAATATTTTCATCATTGATCCTTTCAGTCAAATTTCAATAATGTCCCTCTTTGGTGTTGATGGACAACCAAACTAATCAACCCAAAAACAAATGAAATGATGAACATCTTGTTCAATCAATTTGACTAGGTTAAAATAGTAAGACAATACCAAAAATAAATTTTGTATCAGCATTATTCCCTCAATCAGCAACTTTCATCTTTTGATTAGGTTACAAAAACTCTTACTTATAACTCCCTCTTAGTTTCTTCACTTGCATCTCCCTCTCACTAGGTAAATCAGAATTTCTCCCTCTTTCTTGTACTATTATTACTAACTCCCTTTCTAATCAACATAATAATAACTTCTTTTTCTATCAACAGCTTCTAGATATTTCCCTCTTGTTCCTCTTACATTTGATTAGTTAATGTATTATCTCCCTCTTTGACAAAAATGCCAAAGACATATATCATCTTGACATCTTATCATGTAGATATAGATTTGTACAATGTCTCCAATTTCTCCAATGGCTCCCTTTGTCACCTTACTAACAACTGTTGTGGAAATTTCAGCTCTTTTTTTAATTTAGGCATATGCTAAAGTAAGATTCTCTACATCAATGTGTCACATATGTCAGTCAACTAATTTGATGTAGTGCATTCCCTTTGTTACTTAGATAGCCTTAGATAGGGGTATCACCCCTAATTTACCTCTTAGATACTCATGAGAATCCTTCAGTAATGCTTTTGTGAAGATATCAGCAATTTTCTCCTTTGTGTTAACATATTCCATCTTCACCTCTTTATCTTCAACTAATTCTCTTACATAATGATACTTGATTACAATGTGCTTAGTTTTGGCATGCATAAATGGGTTCTTTGATATATTTATAGTAGTTGTATTATAACAGTAGAGTATTAGTGGCTCTATGATCTCCTCCTTCATTCCTTTAGTTAGCTATTTGATCCATATAATGTTTTTACAATTTGCAATAGCAACAACATATTCAACTTCAGCAGTAGATTAAGATGTGCAGTTTTGTTTCTTACTAGTCCATGTAACTAATCTCTTGCCTAAGAAAAATTCTCCTCCACTAGTGCTCTTTCTATCATCAATGTTTCTAGCCCAATCAGCATCAATGTAGAGTCTTAATTCAAGTTTCTCATTTTTCTTGTAGTATAGACCAAACTCCTGTGTTGCTTTTAGATATCTCATTATTCTCTTCATAGCCATTAAATGATTCTCCCTAGGATTAGCAGAGAATCTTGCAACTATCCCTACAAATAATGCAATGTTAGCTCTACTATGTACAACATATTGCAATTTTCCAATTATAGATTTGTATAATGTTTGATTTACTCCAGCCGAATCATCATTCTTTGACAAGTTGTGTGTTGTTACTATAGGTGTACTTACTATTTAGAATCCTCCAATCCAAAAGTTTTCAATATCTCTTTCATATATTTTTATTGAGTTATTTATATACCATATTTCATCTTATATAATTGCAAAAACCCACAAAAAAATTGATCTCTCCAAACATAAACATTTCAAATTCTTATTTCATCTGATTTGCAAAATCCTTGAATAAAGCATCTTGACCTCCAAATATGATATCATCAAAAAAAAATTTAGATATTAAAATACATTTTCCTTTATTTTTCTTCATATATAGATTTTTTTTATCATTAATCCTTTCAAATCCAATCTTCACAAGATAGCTATGAAGTCGCTCATACCGTGCTCTTGGTGCTTGTTTTAAACCATATAAAGCTTTGTGAAGTTTTGATACCATGTTCTTATTGTTAACATCAACAAAACCTTCTGGTTTTTCTATATAAACTTCTTCCTCCAATATGCCATTTAGAAATGTAGACTTAACGTCCATTTGATAAACCTTAAAACCTCTGTATGTAGAGTAAGCAAGTAGAGTTCTTACTCCTTCCATTCTTGCAATAGGGGAAAATATTTCTCCATAGTCAATTCCTTCTTCTTGTGCATATCCCTTGCAAACTAATCTTTCTTTATTTCTTGTCACTTAATCATTCTCATCTAGCTTGTTTCTAAATACCCATTTGGTTCCAATCACATTTTTGTTTTTTTGTCTAGGAAGTAGACTCCATGTTTCGTTCTTTTGAATTTGTTCAATTTCTTCTTCCATGGTCTTGTACCAATCATCATTTTCTAATGCATATTTAACTATTTTAGGCTCCTTCATGCTTAGCAAACATGTATCACTTCTTAATCTATTTCTTTTCATTAACCTAACATCTTTGTCTCCAATGATTTGATTTGTAGGATGATGTGTCTTGACTTATTTTGACAATCTTTGTTGAGTATCTCTTTCTTCATTTTGTTTCTCAACTTTAGAATCACTATGTGTGTCTCTATTAGGTATCTTATCATTTCTCTCATTTCCACCAACTTCACAATGGGAATGTGCATTCACTTTAGTTTGTAACTTGGCATTCACAGGATGTGATTCAACATTCACTAAAACTTGTTCTTAATTACGAACTCGATTTGCAGCATCTTCTTCAATAGGCATACCGTCATAAAAATATACAAATGATTTTTATACTTCTAGTTCTTTCATAGGTTCAGCTTCATGTGCTTCTGTATATTCATCAAAGTTCACATTTGCACTTTCCACAATTTTGTTAGTTTTAGTATTCAAACACTTATAAGCTTTACTTCTTGTGGAGTAACCAAGGAATATACCTTCTTCACTTTTTGCAACAGGTTTACCATTCTTGAAATCTTTAAGAATGTAACATTTACTTCCAAATACCTTAAAATATTTTACATTTGGTGAGTATCCATACCATAGTTTAAAAGGTGTTGAATGAGTACCTTTCTTGACTTGTACCTGGTTCAAGGTATAGACAGTTGTACTTACAACTTCTCTCCAATATTTCAAAGCAACATTCTTTTCCATCATGAGTGTCCTAGCATAGTCCATTATAGACCTATTCCTCCTTTTAGCAATTCCATTTTGTGGAGGGGTTCTAGGTGTAGATGTATGTCTTTTGATTCCTCTGTCATTACAAAACATCTCAATCTCATATGATGTGAATTATCCTCCTTTATCTGATCTCAACCACTTTAGACTCTTACCTATTTCTTTCTTAACTCTTGCTAAGTACCATTTCAACATTTAAAAAGCATTAGATTTCTATTTCAGAAACATAACTGTCATCATTCTAGAATAATCATCAACAAATAGCATAATGTACTTATCTCCTTTATAGCTTTACACATCTATTGGTCCACACAAGTTAGTATGAACAATCTCAAGTATTTCTTTAGAGGTATAAGTTTCACTCTTAAAACTTGACTTTGTCATTTTGCCTAGCTGACATTCTTTGCACATTATATTGTTAGGTTTCTTCAATTTAGGAAAACCTCTTACTTTCTTCATGTTACTCATACTAACCAAGTTATCAAAGTTAACATGACATAACCTCTTGTGCCATAGCCATACATCATTAGATTTAAAAACTAGAGAAGTAACATCATCTATATCAAGGTAGAATAGATTTCCTCTAGTTTGATCACTCTTTCCAATCAGCTTTCCATTAGTATCAAATATCTTAGCAGTCTTATTAATAAATTCAAGGTTACATCCCAAATTGTTTAGTTGAGACACACTCAAGAGATTATAATTCAGTCCTTCATCATAGTAAGCATTGTCACATGAAATCTTGTTTGTGAGTTTGATAGAACCTTTTCTGATATACTAGCGTCATGGGTTTCTTTGCAATCCTACACTTTTGTTCATTTTGTTAGTTTCTACCGAGTTCATTTGGTTGTTGATTTCCTTTGGTTGCCAATTTCCTTTGCAATTGAGTTCCTTTGGTTGCTGAGTTCCTTTTATTACCAAGTTCCTTTGGTTTCCAAGTTCCTTTGGTTGCCAAGTTCCTTTAGCTGCCAAGTTCCTTTTCTACTGAGTTTCTTTGGTTGTTGAGTTCTTTCGGTTGCAAAGCATTGAGACACTAAGTTCATAGTTGTTGCCAAGTTATTTCTTTCGATGTCGAGTGCCAATTTGCAGAGTAGTCTGTGTCTAGTTCTTTTTTGGGCTGACTTGCTTGCATTTTATTTTGAAATAGGTAGTTAATATTTGATGTGAGCCGACTTGTGGCTGCACTTGTATAAGTTTATTAGTTAGTATTTTTCATTTGGCTGACTTGTGCCCTTCCTTATTCTAGAATCTTCTCTAAGCCATTTTTCCTTGTATTTAAAGAGATATAGGATTGAGTTTGTTGGCTCTTGATTTAACATAATTTGAATAACCAAGTATGCAAGGTATGGATGCATCTATGGGTAGCTATCTCCAATAATGGACACAATTCACCAAGAACCTAGGCCAACTATAAGGCTACACTCCTTCTTCACTTTAGGCTTTGTAAAACCTAGGTGGGTGAACCTCTTAAGACCTAATTATGTGACCAATGTAATGAGCATAATCAAGATCTAGAATAATAGATGAAACCCCTAAATCTTCTATACTTAACAAAGATTAAATCACAAGCATGAAATAGCTAGTAGCATGACTCATAAACCTAATAAGCTAAGTGAGGGTTAAACTTTGAATAACTCTCAACATAAAAAGGGAAAAGATGATTTAATATGTTGATATTAGCAAGACCTAGGTATGAGCAACACCAATGAATGATCTTGCAACTGATTGGTGCCTTATCTATTGGACATTTACATGAATTACAACCATACATCTCTTAGAAATCTTTGACATAATTCCTACATCAAGATCCATGATCTATCTTTCACCTTGTGAATAGACATCTGCTTCAAAATGAATCTGATACTCAGATTATCCCATCAATGAAATCTATAAACCTTGTGATAAACATCAAGCAATTATATGGTTCTTTGTTCCGTCAGCAAGATCATTCAATCACATACATTCTTAACCAAAATTCAACCTAGTTTATGCTCTTTGTTCACAAACTAGAAAAGTTTACAAATCCATGAACATGAGACAAGATTTATACTGAAATGAAAACCACTTTTTTGTGCTTTATTCATTTTCCTTGAAAAAAATACATGAGAGATGCACAAAAATAACTCACAAATCCAAACTATCTACATAAACACTTAATTGTTGTTCATACAAGAAGAAATGCTAGGTGTTCAACTTTCATAGCCTAAGTAGATCTCCTAGAACTAGAAATTGAAAACCAACCAATAACCTTTCCGAAAGAGAAGAAGAAAGAATATATAGCAAAGAAAGTGATTCCTAGATTTGATTAAAAGATGACAAGTGTCCCCTTAGAATTCTTTCCCAAAAAGTTGAATAAACTCTCTCTACCTTCTCCCATCAACTGCTAATCATATCCTTTCTATTTTGTCTTTCCATATGTAAAATGTCATAGTAAAAGACAAAAATCTAACTGAATCCGAATATGTGCCACTTTGTCAATTTGAAGCCAAAACACAAAAAAGATTCAAAATAACTAGATACAAGAGTCACTGATCATGTTTAAGGTGTTTCTCCACTGAATTCTACAACTAGCAACTCAAAACACCTGATGAAACACACAAACTACTCTTAGAGATAAAACCTCCTATAGCATGTACTAGTGACATCCTGTGTAGAAACCAACTTCATAATTAGATAGCTCGTATCTTTCTAGTTCCAATGGTATATTGGGGTGCCTATTTTGGTAAAAAACTACCCCAGTTATGTCCCTTTGAAGTTTAGGATCCAATCTAGTGTTCCACATTAAAATGCAAAAATTTGAAAATTTTCAAAAAATTCTATAGTGCAAACTATAGAATATTTAGTTTTTAAAACCAAATCTTCAAATCTTTGCATGAACATTGAAAGAGTAGAGGATATTATTATTATTATTATTTTTAAAGTCTTTATATCCCCTCAACCAATTGAACACTACAACTTGTCACATTTGTATTGGCTCTAATCAGCACAATAATACCACATGTCACATTCATATTGGCTCTGATTTTAGGTGGGCCCCACACCATACACAATTTTTTTTGGACTTTCTGGTAGGTCTCTATGTCACTAACAAAAAATCCTCACATTTTTCGGTCGTAACATGGCAACCACTAGATTCCAGTGAGCTTTTCTAGCAAACTCCATCCTTAACTACCACATCATCGCCACCTCTATGCTCACTCATTGCCATGTCACTGCCACATCATTGTGCCAAATAGGTAGACACTATGTCACTATAGTTATCAAGTGAGCAACTTGCCTAGGCAACATAGTGCTTACCCTAGGATCATCCACGTGGCATCATCTTGGCACTCAGATTTCACATCATTGTGGTAGAATACTGGGTCAAAACTCTATCATTTGTATGGTCCAACTTCATCATCTCTTGTGATGGGGTCCCCATGCATACTTGTGGCTTCAAATTTTGATGTCTTTTAAGACATCTTAACTATTGTGTGTTGTAGTATTTGAAAAAATTCAAAGCTCATATTCTAAGCGATGTGGGGTATATGATTTTTTTACTATATTGTCTCTGTTGTTCATGCATTTTTCTAAGAATGCCTCTAACTGTATCAAACCAAGAAATCTTTCAAAAAATGAGTCATTCATAAATTTCATTCTTAGCAAACAATTTGAGACTATCAAATTTACCATTCTCAGTGCATACATCTTCAACAATAATTCATCCCGTGAGAGGAGAAACAACCTCTTGCACAATTGTTGTCTTTATAACTCCATCACTTGCCATCATGAATGGAGTCTTGGATCCACTTTCACTCTTCTCAAGAGCAAGACCTCTCATTAGTGGTGATAGATCTTTCTATATAGCCTCTAAACCAATACAACTATGATATTCATTTAAGAAAACCATAATCAACCAACCTACTTTTGTTTTTTTTACAATTTTCCATAGTCCTTCCTCTTTTTATATGCTCCTTGCCTCAGTCCAAAGATAGCGCAACATGTCGCTTCTCTTTGCCCATGCCATAGGCTTCTTGTGGTTCCCTTGCTACTAATTGGTTCTTCCACCACACAACTTCCCTTGTAGATTCTCCCTATTTTGTTCTTTTGTGTGGGCTCTCTCTTTCTTATGCATGTTCTACTCCTCTATTTGCTCCTTTTTCAATTTTTCATTTCATATCAAGCTGCAAGCTTTGACCCTTTAGAGTTGTGAATTGTCCATTACATGTTCGAATAAAAAAATGCAAATTGAGGGATACTCACTCCCCTAAAAAATTATAAAATTCTATCCAAACTCTCCTCTACTTTTTGCAGCCTTCTCCTAGTCAGTCACCTCCTATTCTCCTTTGCACATGGGACTCCTTCACTACTGTGACTTCTCTCCTTCTTGTACATTTAGGAGTACAGCTTTCGAATATGCTCTACCTCTTCTTGCTTAGTGTTGAGACTTTATTATTATTTGAAAAAGAAGCTACCATGGGTACAGATTCTTTGATAGGTGGCTTCTTAGAGTGGATACCTCTTTTTAAAAGGCATGGGCATCCTTCCTTGTATGTCCCCTTCTGTGAGCTTCTTTCAACATGCCCCATCTAACCTCTTATTTCCATTAGGTTTACTTACCCAGACATTATAATTGATGCTCTAATGAACATCATCCTCACTAAAGGATTTATGCAAGACTTGAGAGGGAGGTTTCCTGCTTGATACACTATCCTCTCTGCAACATATGACAAGGTTGACCTCAAACATTAGTCTTACTAGAGCACAATTACTCTAGGTCTCGATCACATGGAGTAATGTGCCAAACTATTCTACTCACCACTAATTCTGATCATTACTACACCATTTGTCCACACCCAACTTAAATTTCATGACTTTCCCACACAAACTCCAAAATTAATCCACACTACCACTCTTTGACTTGTCGAATGGCCTTACCTTGACTTAAATCTTCTCTATCCCCATCATAGTTCTTCTTTCCTTACAAAAAAAAATTGTATATAAGCCATTGGGTGCCTCTATTTTCTTCAACTCAAAGTTTTCTCTATTTAAAGATTCAATCTTTAGGGGAGGAAGAGTGATACAAAAAAAAATTCTACATTCATGACCAATAGGAAAATTTGTCAAGTTGTAGTGGTCCCTATTGATTAAATTTGAATGGGCCTAACCATTTCTTGAAGCTTCTAAATGCATTTGAGAACTTTAAGTTCTATTAGTACAAGGACCATGGTTTCGATCATTTAGAAAGTTAAAATTCCAATTTTCATTAGACTTGCCAGAAGGCTTTCTTTCACCATATTTAGGTATCTCAACTTCTTCCTATTCTCTTTCATCCCTCTCAAATCCTTGTTGACATTTGTTTAAAAAAAAAATCCTAATCATAACTCTTTCATTGTCTTCATAGAACTCGAGCAATCCAGTAGCAAGTTGAACACAAAATTTTTCATACATTTCACAAAATGTTGGTACCATTAATGCTTTGTCAAATATTTGAGATATTACACTTGTAAGGAAGACTAAAAAATCAATATTGACTTCTTGTATCCATAAAAAGAGTCTCAAAATTTTGGGGTGTCAACTTATTAAGTGTGGACTTTATCTTTCTCTATTTTGACTCTTCCTAATCAAAAACCTTGCTGACTTTGTCAATACTCTATTTTCTTTCATCTAACAATGTTTCCCTTCCAATTGTTAATATGCATTTCTCCACACTTTTAATCACTTAACTTGCTAATGACTAGTTACCCAAACAAATTGTCCTTTTAAACTCACAATGATTTAAACTATTACCAATTTCTTCTTAAATAATTTTTTTATACCCCAATGCCTTATTAATTTGTCAAAAGTAGCCGGGCCCTAAAGTGGGTTTGGCTAAAAAAAATATGTTTTCAAACAACTGACATGTGAAATTGACCCACTACACATCTGACATTGACTGGATTCAAAATTGACCATTGCTTTTCCATTAAAAACTCATTTTATCATTAATTTACAAAATGACAATTTTGCGTCAAGAGGTCCTTTGACTAGCATTAAAAACTAATGAGAACACCTGACCGGGCTCTAAAAATTGGCACACTGATTCTTTGTTCTACACACTTTTAACCTATCAAATCTCATCTCATGATGCCATCAGGGTCAAAAGATAACAAACTCAAGAGTTGCCCAGCTAAAATAACCTGCATGTAAACATATTAGAAAAGAACAAAATGCTTTTTAAATTGGCTTGGAAAACTAGGTAAATTAAGACTAGGGAAAATAAAATTTGGTGCATTCATTCACTTTCATGAGGAGAATATGGATCTATAATTTTTTCTCATGATGAATAATTAGGTGTAAATAGCGAGCGATCAATGTGGGCTACTTAGATTTGTGGACTAGAAACACAAACAAAAAACATTTTTTCCAAATGGAATTGGCTTGGAGAAGTGTGCAAACGGATTCGTGAAGACTTGAAAATTGGAACACTTCAAGTATTTTTTGAGGAAAACACAATGATACAATCCATTTCATCTCATCTATCATGTGTTTTGAGATATGACATCATCAATAGTTGTTTTGTTAAATCTGCACTTCTTGACACTAGTAAAAGGTTAGAAATTGCATTTGGAATCATGTTTTAAAATTGATCAAATAGATTTGTCATAAGCTCAAACTTGAAACATAGCAAGTCTATGACTTTCCAAATGTAACAAAAAAGGAATTTTAGTATTTTGATCAATTGGGTCAAATTTATAACAAATCAAATAGGGCTTCCTAGAATTCAAAACGAATTGAATCAGCATGACACCAATAAATGACCAAATTTGAGGGATTCAAAACCTAGCCACACAGATTCAAAATGAATTGAAATCTGAAACATAGGCTCTTTAGTATGGGCACTAGGTAGTCCCGAATTAGTGAGTCATGAAACATTATTGGGTGCAATATATTCAATTGCAAACAAGGCCTCCTGTCACTGTTCGACACTTGAACAAAAATACAGATTTGACAATTGCTCAAAACAGGACTTCACGAAATGACTTAGAACAATAATTTATCATCATGGGACAAGTAGACATACTGAATAAATGGTGTTAGAAATATTAAAAACCTCATATGCTTCAAATGGATAGTCGGGTACATATTCACTTAAAAAGCCTTTATAGGGCTTGATTTTCTCAATAGTACTCAAAATCGAGGCTTCAATTTGAGTCCCAACAGTGACTTTTTCTAGGGATTCATGTCCCTTTTAGGCATGGCAAGGATTCAGATCTCTAGAAGAAGTAGACCACCCACTAAAAACAAAAACTTCTCTCGAAAAGCTTTATTGAAAGCAAGAAACAACTACTTATGTACAAAGGATGGCCCCGAGCCACCGAACTTCAAGAAAACTTCTTACCTCTATCTCAAACCTAATTTTAATTTGAATTTGCATGAGGTAAGCTAGAAATATTATTCATATCAGTATTTCCAATAAGATTAACATCTTAAAACACACCACTTAGAAAATTTGAATCAACACCTTCACTTTCATAATGCATATAAAAACTAGCTTCATTTTCAACCACTTTCCCATTATGAAAGTTTTGATCAGCATGCTCATACATATTAGACTCAAACTAAATATTCTCTGCATCAAATTAATCATGCATTCTATCAGTCTCAAATATGAAAGCATCATACTCAACATGGGGAAAGGGATCACACATACCTTGAAATTGTGCATCCTTATGCATAACCATATGATATTCGATTGAGCAATCAGATTTGTATTCACACATGTCATCAATGTCAGAATCTAAAACTAATATGGAGTCCTCCAATTATTTGTTGGAATCAGTAGGTGGATGAGTGATCTCATTAGAAATTTTTTCATAAAACTCATTACAAGGTGCATGCTGATTTTCAACAACATCTTCATCAAACACCTTATCATCCATCTCATCAAGTGCAACATCATCATCTTCACCATCATACTCGAAAGAAGAAAAATTTGATCTCTCATAGTAGTAGGATAAAGTATCATCATTAAGATCATCCTCAACTAAATGTAAACCATTGAGGTGATGTTCAAAAAGAGGGTTGATAATTCCATGCAAAGCACCTTTGTAGACATTATGACAAGTGTTGTGTCAAACAACATCAAACTCCTCACCATATAACATATTAGTGAAAACTTTAAAACCATTTCTAACATGACTATCATGGACACTTTTAGCACGTGAAGAAGAAAAATCAGAATCATCATAAGAAGACACACCATCAACTCCATCAATCAAGAATGTAGAAAATAGATCAATATTAGTTGCATTGTCTTCATGAAGGTGATTCAAATGTCTTGCAAACCAATTATTTTAAAGTGCTGATGCATTAATGTCAAAATCTTTTGTATGTTGATTATCACTACACACATCCTCAAGAAATTCTTCTACACAATTAGGTAATCTTTCCATATAGATAATCCCTTTGTCCTCATATGGTGTAGACAAATCTTCTTCACAACTTTCAACCTCAAACTGATTGACACAATTTTGAAATGGAATTTCACTTTCAGATTTAGAAATAGTACTTATACCTCTACTTGCATAAGAGTACTCACTTCCATCATTGCTTTATTCTTCTCAATTTTCATTAGAATCACATGAAGATATTGAAGCATCAATACCACATTCATTGTTTCTTTCAGATTCATTATATTGGTACACATTTCTAGAAAAATGACTTCTAGTCAATCCATATTTCAAATTATTTTCAATATACCTAGTGGTCATAAAAGCCTAATATAATGTCTATGGTTCTTTATCCCTCAGTAGATAGTTCTTTTTCTTGTCAAATGCATCAAAGTAAATAACTAAACACATTTGATCATCAGGTCTACAACTCTCAAGGATCTTGTTCAAAACCCTTGCAAATCTGATATTAAATTAAGGAACAAGTTCACCATTCTCAATTTGAATCCTTAAAAATTTATTATAAGAATCAGATATGCGTGCCCTTTCTCCAAATTTCTCCATGAAGGCTGAATGAAACTCACCTGAAGATGAAATAGAACATGCTGGTAAAAAGGAAAACCAATCTCTAGCATCACCTTCCAAAGTTTCAATGAATAACTTCATATGCATGTCATCATGAGAAATCTCATAATCACCAACCAAATCACTGAACAGCTGAACATGATGACTAGCTGAAATTTTATGATTTCCACTAAACTTAGGCAAATACTTTATGAGATTATATAGCATAGGGTTTGGGAAACCATGAATGCCATTTAGATTTTAATGCCATATATCTCTTGGTAGAAAAAGATCTAGAATTATTATCCATGGACTACATACCAAGTGAAGGGAAATTTGACATTTCTCACAAATTTAAAACTCAATCACCAAGATTAATTTTAGTATTCATTAATTGTAGTAGATTTGTAGTTTTTTCTACCAATTCAAAACTTCAAACATACTTCAAAATGTAAAAACACTTTTCTAAATCTATCTCTCATAAAGTATGTTGAAATGTATTAAACCATTCTCCTATATGAAAACCATTTGACACAAAATCTCTTGTAAAGCTTACTTTCATGAAAATGAAATCACATGAAAGTGGAGAATACGTTTCAATACTATGCTTGCAACTACTCCAATGCTAAAAATAATAGAATATTTATATCTTATCTAGATTTATTAACATTTTCACTTCATCTCACCTAATTCTTTCAGCCATTGTTAAGAACTCAAGATAAATTCTCGAAATCAGCATTCCAAATGTTGTTTCTATCAAAATACCTTCACATTCACAAAGCACTGGTGTAGAGTTATGACTTTGAGTTGCCACTCACTTAGTGAGAAAAGATTTACCAAACTTGAAAAACATAACAATTTGGTCTAGAATTTACAACATGTATTTGAAAAATTTATTCAACAAAGTGGGAATTTCACGCTATTGACAAAGTGAAAGAACATGACATTAACTTTGAATTCTGACAACAACTTATTAAAATGCCAAATGACTTTGATACTACAAATTATTCAATTTAGTCAAAATTATTGTTGTCAAGAATAAGGCATAATAGAGAGATATGAATCTTCAACAAGGAAATGGAAAACACCTCATAACCCTCCTGCTATAGCAAATTCTTCCTGCTATATTGAATCTATTGCAAATCCTCAAGAATTGTCAATCATATAGATTTTGAAAATGCTATTTATATCAGAGATTCGAATACTTCTAACAATGAATTCCTTCATAGACTCCCCAGCAGAGTCACCATTTTGTTCGCTCCTGATTTAATAGAGTTTGAATAACAAAGTATGCAAGGAAAGGATGAATCTATTGGTAGATATATATAATAATGGAGACAATTCACCAAGAACCTGGGCCAACTATAAGGCTACACTCCTTCTTCACTTCAAGCTTTGTAAAACATAGGTGAGTGAATCTCTTAAGATTTGATTATGTGACCAGTGCAATACGCATAATCAACATCAAGAATAATAGATGAAATCCCTATATATTATATACTTAACCAAGAAATCATAAGCATGCAATAACTAATAGCATGAATCATGAAACTAGTAAGCTAAGTGAGGGTTAAACTTTGAATAACTCTCAACATAAAAAGGGAAAAGATGATTTAGTACGTTGATATGAGCAACAACACTGACTAATCCTACAATACTTGAAGTATTTTCAACGGACAACACAACTGTATAATCCATTTGATCTCATCTATCATGTGTTTTGAGATATGACATCATGAATAGGGCTTCCGATAAAATTTGCATTTCTTGACACCAGTAAAAAGTTAGAAATTGCATTTGGAATCGCATTTGAAAACTGATCAAATAGATTCATCATAGGTACAAACATGAAACATAGCAAGTCTTTGACCTCTAAAATGCAACACAAAAGGAATTTTAGCATTTTGGTCAACTGGGTCCAAGTTATAACAAGTCAAACAGGGCTTCCTAGAATTCAAAACAAATTGCATCAGCATGACACCAATAAATGACCAAACTTGAGGGATTCAAAACCTAGTCAAACGGACTCTAAATAACTTGAAATCTAAAACATAGGCTCTTTGGTACAAACACTAAATACTCCCAAATCAGCGAGTCATGAAAAATTACTAGGTATGATATATTCAATTGCAAACAAGGCCTCATGTTGTTTGATACTTTAGCAAAAATTTAGATTTGACAATTGCTCAAAACAAGACTTCGCGAAATGACTTAGAATGACAACTTATCATCATGGGATGAGTAGACATACTTAATGCATGGTGTTAGAAACATTAAACACCTCATAGGCATCAAATGGATAGTCGGGCACATATGTACTTTAAAAGTGTTTATAGGGCTTGATTTTCTCAATGGTACTCAAAATTAGGGCTTCAATTTCAAGTCCCAATAGAGGCTTTTTCTAGGGATGCATGTCCCTTGTAAGCATGGAAAGTATTTAAATCTCTAGAAGAATCAGACCACCAACAACAAAAAATTGTCTTGAACAACTTTATTGAAAGCAAGAAACAATTACTTACTTATGTACAAACCATGGCCCCAGGCCACTCAAATTCAACAAAATTTCTTACCTCTATCTTAAACCTGATTTTCATTTGAATGTGCATGAGGTATGTTGGAAATATTATTTATATATGTATTTCCAATCAGATTAACATCTTGAAACACACCATTTAGCAAAACTGGATCAGGACCTTCACTTTCATAGTGCGTATAAAAACTAGCTTCATATTCAACCACTTGCTCATTATGAAAGTTATAATTAGAATGATCAAACATATTAGACTCAAACTAAAAATTATCTAAATCAAATGAATCATACATGCTATCAGTCTCGAATATGAAAGCATCATACTCAACATGGGGAAAGGGATCACACATACCTTGAAATTATGCATCCTTATTCATGATCAGATGATAATCAGATGACCAATTAGATTTGTATTCACACATGTCATCAATGTTAGACTATAAAAATAATTTGGAGTCCTCTAATGATTCTTTGAAATTAGTAGGTGGATTAGTGATCTCATTAGAAAGTTCATCATCAAACTCGTTACAAGGTGCATGCTGATTTTCAACAACAACTTCATCAAACAACTTATCATCCATCTCATTGAATGCAACATCATCATTTTCACCATCATACTTGGAAGAAGCAAAATTTGATCTCTCACAATAAAAGGATAAAGTATCATAATTAAGATCATCCTCAACTAAACCTGAACCGTTCATGTGCTCTTCAAAAAGAGGGTTGATAATTCCATGCAAAGCACCTTTGTAGACATTATGACAAGTGATGTGTTGATCAGCATCAAACTCCTCACCATATAATAGATTAGTGAAAACTTTAAAACCATTTCTAACATCAATGTTATGGAAACTTTTAGCATGAGGAGAAGAAAAATCAGAATCACCACAAGAAGACAAATCATCAACTCCATCAATGAAGCATGTAGAAATTAAAATAGATCAATATTGGTTGCATTGTCTTCATGAAGGTGATTCAAATGTCTTGCAAACCAATTATCTTAAAGTGCTAATAAATTAACCTCAAACTCTTTTGTATGTTGATTATCACTGCACACATCCTCAAGACATTCATCTACACAATTAGGTAATATATCCATATAGATAATCCCTTTTTCCTCATATGGTGTAGAAAAATCTTCTTCGCAACTTTCAACATCAAACTAATTGACAAAATTCTAAAATGGAATTTCACTTTCAGATTTGGAAATAGTACTCATACCTTAACTTGCATAAGAGCACTCTCTTCCCTCATTTCTTTCTTCTTCCCAATTTGCATCAGAATCACATGAAGATGAGCATATACTAGTGCTGTCCTCTTCTTGACTCGAGCGAAAACTCTCGCCATTGTCTTCACATGATACTTCTTCTTCTTCTTTTTTTTTTTCTATATAAGGCAAAAAGAGGGGTAAACATTTATTAAGATAGAAAGGAATACAACAAGGAGAGCTCAACAAGGAGCTCGATCCTGAGAAACAAGATCATCAAATTCTTGCACCATCTCAAAGGACAGTTTCCTCCTATCCCTAATATTCCAACCTGGATCATCACTAGATGCCCATTTGGCTAAACAATCAGCAGTTCTATTCCATTCACAAGGAATATACGTGAACCTAATGAATTAAAAAGAGGAAGAGAAGAAAAGAATCTGCTTAACAATAGTAGCCAGCTCCCAACTAACATCCCCAAGCTCTTGTGAAGAAAGCATGTTCACCACTACCTGGGAATCAGACTCACAGATAATCTTACTCCATCATTGCAAACAACACTATTCCACAGCATATAAAATAGCCTGAGCCTCCATGAGATTGTTAGTATAATCACACTTATGAACTAAGAAGAAAAATTTAACATCCCCAGAACTACAACAAGCCACTCCGCCAATACCAGATGGACCAGGATTCCCATGGGAAGAACCATCAGTGTTAATTTTTAGAACTCCACAGGGAGGAGGAGTCCAGTGCCCATCCCAATTAACCCAACCCTTCCTCTAATGATGAAGCTCCCTAGACATAGAAGGAAACCTATGAGCTACAACCCCATCCTGCAAATGAAAATTGAGGTGATTACAGATAGCAAGATCAACCAAATCCATACCCCCATCAAGCTCACACTTCACAAGAATAGTTTCCTGAAGAGAATGTGATATTTTCCACCAAAGATGCAAAACACCAAGCTGAGCATCTTGGAATATGCGATGATTCCTCTCCAACCAGATATGCCAAAGCATGAAAGATGGGCCAGCAATCCAAGCAGCATGGAGAAAAGAAGACTTGGAGGGAGCAGTACCCAAGTGGGCCTAGAACTCAGGCAAAGAGAAAGCATGCCGACAAGAGCAACCCCAAGCGTGCCACCAAAGGTGCCATATCTGAGTAGAATAGGAGCAATGGAAGAATAGATGGGAGATAGACTCCTCTCCATTACCACACAAAACACAATAAGAGGGGCCCTGAAATCCACGTTTACAAAGATTATCCCAGGTAAGACAACGGTTGTGAGCCACTAGCCACATGAAAAAATTGCACCTGGACCAAGAAACTTTATTCCAAACTTGCTTCCACCAAGGGACCTCAGTATCCCCAAATAATTGTCTAGTTATCTCCTGATACCTAGCAGAGACATGATATTTACAAGACAAGGTACCACCCCAAGCCAAAACATCTGGACCAAGCAAAGAAGAACACTCTCTAGAGGCCAAAATTTGAGAAAGCTCCTGACGATCCATGTCTATACCTCCAGGAGGCCAATCAAAAGAATGCTTCCATCTGTAACCAACAACAGGTCCCAATTGATAAGGAGTCTTGTAATGAGCCACTTTATCCCATCCAGCAACAAGAAAAGAGTCACAAAGAGGCTAAAGATGAGGGTATATGGATAAAATGGAAGGGAATCCATCCCAAGCATCAGACCAAAACAAAGCCTGAGAACCTCCTTTACATATCCAAAATAGACCCCTCTTTACCAACATAAGCACCTATCTTCAAAGTATGCCAAACCATTGAGCCACGACCTTCAAGAGGAAGTGCAAAAACAGAGCAAGGATCAGCACCATGAAAATATTTATGAGTGATAATACGAGCCCAAAGTTGATGTTTTCCAAAGCACCATCGCCAATAAAGTTTAGAAGCCAAAGCTTGACTACTCAATAGAGCAGATCGAAGACCAAGACCACCCTCCTTTTTAGGCCTACAAACAGTTGCCCAATTAACCAAGCTCCATTGAGTACTATGCAAATTACCACTCCAAATGAATTTTCGAGAAAGAGCATCAAACTCCTTGAGAAAGTAAATAGGTGCAGCGTGAACCATGCTTTGATAAGTAGGAAGAGCTTGGATAACAGCTTGAAGAAGAGTAACCCGGGCAGCAATAGAAAGCCATCTATGAGTCCAATGATTTACCTTATCCTGAAGCTTGGTAATCAAATTTTTCCAGAAGAGATGTGGCTGCTTGGAAACAGCAATAGGGATGCCAAGATAAGTCAAAGTAAGTGATCCTATCTGAAACCGTAGGATACCAACAATCCTGTGCTAAATAGAATCAAGAGTGTTAAAAAAGTAAATGGAAGATTTGTGCTCATTAATTTTCTGGCCTGAAGCTGCCAAATAAACATCCAAAGCATGTCAAAAGGCTTCAGCTTCCTTGATCCTAGCAAGATCAACAAGAGCATAATCATCAACAAATTGAAGATGGGAAAGAGAAGGTAAGCCATTACCCCACCGCTAGCCTTGAATAGAATTTTGGGACACCTGATGCTTAATGAATCTTCCCAAGCCTTCAGCCATGATGATGAATAGATATGGGGAGAGACAGTCACCCTGGCAGAGGCCTTTAGAAGCACCAAATAGTTGAGAAGGTTGACCATTAATAAGAATAGAAAAAGAGGCAAAAGTAACACAACTCATAATCCAACTCACCCAATCAGAGCTAAATCCAAAAGAAAGAAGAATACTCCTTAGGAAGCTCCATTTAACTCTATCATAGGCCTTAGCCATATCCATCTTAACAAACATGGCTCTCTCCCTTGAAGTAGCCATAGAGTGAATAGCCTTAGTAGCAATAACCACCCCATCCAAAATTTGTCTGCCAGCAACAAAACCACCTTGTTCTTCTAAGATAATAATGGGAAGCCACCTTTTTATTCTCTCAGCAATCAGCTTAGTAATAACTTTGTAAACCACATTACATAAGGTAATTGGTCTAAAAAACTCCAATTGATTAGCACCCTCTCTCTTAGGAATAAGAGTCAAGAATGTAGAGTTCAAAGCTCGAAGCATCTGCTTGCTAGCATAGGATTCTTTAACCACCTCCAACAAATCATGATTAATGATGTCCCAAAATTCCTGAAAGAATTCAACTGGAAAGCCATCAGGACTAGGAGCCTTCCCTTTAGGCATGCCAAAGACCACCTCCTCCAGCTCTTCCAAAGAAATAGGATGCATGAGATAATCATTCATTTCCTGAGTGATAAGGGAAGGAATAAAGGAAAAAATAAGATCTTCATTATCAGCAGGAGGAGAGTCCTTAGAGAAGAGGGTAGAGAAGTACCAAATAGCCTCCTGGAACAAAGTTGGCAAGGAATTCAGTTGGATACCTTGAGAATTAACCAAAGAAGAGATAGTGCTCTGATTCCGGCGAGATTGCACTGTTTTATGGAAAAACACAGTGTTACGATCACCTTCCTAGAGCCAATCAACTCTAGCCTTTTGCTTCCAAAAAAATTCCTCTCGAAGTTCCCATTCTTTTAGAGCTCTAGAAGCAAGGGATTCAGCCTTGCCAAGATTCTTTGAGAAACCTCGATCTCTAATCTCCCTGGTGATGACATCAAGATCTTCTTGAGCAAGCTTCTTCATAAAGTGAAGGTTCCCAAAGCATTCCCTATTCCATATCTTGAGCTGTCTTTTAACATATTGAAGCCTTTTAGAAAATGAGAACATTGCAGTACCATATGCAGGAGCACCATCTTTCCACCAACAGAAAACACAATCATGAAGAGAGGAGTCTCGAAGCCACATCAACTAGAACTTAAAAGGAGGATGCTTCAAAACATAAGCCCCTATAGTAGAAAATTTGATTGGCCAATGATCTGAACCCCTCCAATCAAGGATTTCTGAAGAGATAGTAAGGGTGCCACTAACCCAGAAGCAAGAAACAAGAAATCTATCTAGACGTTCTGAGATAGCAGGAACACCAGTCCTGCGATTATTCCAGGTATAGAGACCATTAGAAGGCTTAACATCAGAGAGATGCAAAAGAGATATATGTTGCCGAAAAAGAGTAGAAGAAGGCCCCAATCTAGCCAAACCACCGTGCTTCTCCTCCAAACTTAAAACTGAATTGAAGTCCCCTGCTAACACCCAAGGATGATAAGGATGACAATTTCTAACATATTGAATATGTTCCCAAAGTTCCTCCTTTCCCACAAGATCAATAGTTGCATACACATTAGTAACCATGATTACCTCTCCTGAGTCTAGAGCAGAAGCTACCATAGAGAGAACTAAGCGAGAAGACATCCAGTCAAGAGGAGAATTTTTTGAGGATCCCAAAATATAGCTAAACCACCCGCACTGCCTATTGCCCCAACACACTGGCATTGGCCATGAGACCAAATACTAGAGGCATGTTGGACCATAGAGTCCACAAAGAGCTTAGTCTCTTGGATACAAAAAACATTAGGGCTATGATCAACCACCAAGTTATGAATAGCCTTTTGTCTAGGGATGCTATTCAACCCCCTTACATTCTATGAGAGAATAATCATCATTGGGTAGAATTGGGAAAATGAGAATCCAAAGGTTTCACTGAACCAGACTCAATCAATATATCTCTTGTGAGTTTAATCTTCTCTTGGTCTATTTTGTGCCCACTCCTTAGAGGAGGAGTAGGAGAAGCTTGCTTAAAGGGTCAAGACATCAACCCCAAGGGGAGAGGAGAACCCTTGCCCTTACCTGATTGTAGCACATCCTTAACCAAATTAGCTAAAACAACATCATTATCCTCCAACACTGCAGGAGTCACCAGAGCCTCAGTCACAGGAGCTACGGGGACCTCACAGTTCTGATATACTACAACTTGGGATGCCCCACAAGCATCATTAGGAACAGATCTCTCATCTGGGCAAACTAGATCAGAAGAGATAGGAGGAGGAATACCCTCCTCTAGAACCATACTATCTAGCACCTCAAAGCGATTAAAACCTGAATCAGATAATCTTTCTTTCAAAGGCCTCTTTTGACCACGACCCTTAGCACGAGGGTGAACAGGGGTAAATCCATCCTTATCCTGCATTTGAGCCTTACCCTTACCTGTAGCATCTTGCAGATTCATCCCCTTGGTAGTATTAGCCATTTGAGATTATCCTTTCCCTGTAGTATCTACCAAACCACCAGTATTGCCAGTTGTAGAAACATCCACTCCTTTGAAACTTGAGTTACGGGGGCACTGACGTAGTAAATGACCATAGTCATGACAAATCTGACAACGGAAAGGGAGAGATTCATAATCTAACTACTGCACCCAAGAAAAATCCCCCATATAAATTTCCAAAGAATCTGGTAATGGGTTATTCAAATTAATTTCAAAACAAATTCTAGCATAAGAAATAACCTTTTTATCGAGGGATTGATGTGCGATCACAGCCGGCTTCCCCAACAAAGCAGCAATTTGTCAAAGGATGTCTTTACACCAAAATTCCAAGGGAAGATGAGGCAAGCGAACCCAAACTGGCATATTTGAAGGGAGATCCTCAGCAAAATTAAAACCTGAATGCCAAGGTTTGACAAATAACCCCACATGAATGTAGAAATAAGGGCCTCCTTCAAAAACATGATCCCGATCAGACATGCAAGAGAATACAACAAAAAAATAACTATTCCCCACCAACATGATCTCCATATCGCCTTCCACCTGCCATGAGCGGTGGATCCATGCCTCAAGAGCGGATAGAGAAATCTAGATTCCATGAAATTTGCATATCAAAGCATGCTTGGTCTAATAATCAATGTCCTCCATTATAGCCGTTGGAGGAATAACCAGAATAGGGCGATCATGGCTACGCGGAAAACAACCATTAACTTTTTTCAGCTTGGAGCTCTCCCCTGAATAAAATGATTCAGATTGCATTGCATGCATAGTTGGAGAAGAACCATCTATTCTCACCAACGGAGAAGAAATCCCAGGCCCTGCCATGCAAACAGTAAAACCCCAATCCAAAATTGACTACAAAAGATTTCCAAAAACACCAACGCAAATTATGTCCAGTAGCTAGCAATCCAAACAGAACAGAAAAATAGTAAAGATCAAACACCAAGAACAGGCTAGGGGAAAAACCCTAGCCCAGTCGGTAGCCAACGCTTCTCCACATTCTCCCAATTGTATCTCCTCTGCAAGCGCACACTCAAAGTTACGCATTTATATCACATGATGCTTCTTCACAATATGTCAGATCAGCAAATTTATCTTTATCACTTGGAAGATGACTTTCAACTTCTTCATACTCACATTGAGATGGATATCTTTCAACTTCACATTTTATAACATTCTCAACATGATGCAATCTATAAATAAGATAAAGCAGTTCTTGCATATCCAATTGATCAAGTGAATCCACCTTGTCATCTACTGCTGAAACATTACAAACATGTGTGCTCTATTCTTCTAACTATGACTGAGTTAAATGTGACTCACATTATTCATCTTGTGTTATCTCTCCATGGCATTTTGGATTAGTAACATCAAATTCATGACCAAACACGTAACTTTTGGACTCGTCACTTGCACAAGACTAAGATCTAGGTGCAACAACCTCAAATTTTGAAGCATTAGTTACACCATCATACATATAATTATCATGAGAAGAACTTACTACTATAACTAAACCTTGATTTGTAAAATCAACACAATGCTCAACCCTATCAAAATCTGAAATTTGTCTTACTATTGTAACATCATGAACATATGTGTCTTCATTTGTAACCGAAATAACCTTCCTTATACACATAGTCTGATCTGAATTTTCCACTTGATTAAAATTTATAGTAGGGGTATTGATAAGATGATTTGAAACTAAAGCATCAATACCACATTCATCCTTTCTTTCAGATACATTATACCAGCACACATTTCTAGCAAAACAATTTCTAGTTAATCCATATTTCAAATTATTTTCAATATCTCTAGCAGTCTTAAAAACTTGATATAATGTCCGTGGTTCTTTATCCCTTAGTAGATAGTTCATTTTTTTGTCAAATGCATCAAAGTAAATAGCTAAACACATTTGATCATTCGATCTATAACTCTCGGAGATCTCATTCAAAAAAATTGCAAATTTGATGTTAAAGTGAGGAACAAGTTCACCATTGTCAATATGAATCCTTAAAAATTTATTATCAGAATCAGATCTGCTTACCCTTTCTCCAAATTGCTCCATGAAGGCTGAATGCAACTCAATCCAAGATTAAAATAAAACATGTTGGTAAAAAGGAAAACCAGTCTCTAGCATCACCTTCTAAAGTTTGAACAAATAACTTCACGTGCATGTCCTCATGAGAAATCTCATAATCACCAACCAAATCACTGAGCACTTGAACATAATGACTAGCTAAAATTTTATGATTTCCACTAAACTTAGGCAAATACTTTATGAGATTATATGACATAGGGTTTGGAAAACCATGAATGCCAGTGAAATTTAATGGCATATATCTCTTGGTAGAAACAAATCTAGAATTCGTATCCATGGACTACATACTAGGTGAAGGGAAGTTTGACATTTCTCAGAAACTTAAAACTCAATCACCAAGATTACTTTCTATATTCATTAATTGTAGAAGATCTATAGTTCTTTCTACCAATTCAAAACTTCAAACATACTTCAAAATCAAAAAAGACTTTTGTTGAATCTATCTCTCATAAAGTATCTTGAAATGTATTAAACTATTCTCCCATTTAATGTTGAAAACCATTTGACAGAGAATCTCTTGTAAGCCTTACTTTCATGGAAATGAAATCACATGAAAGTGGAAACTACCTTTCAATACCATGCCTGCAACTACTTCAATGCTTCAAATAATAGTAGATTCAGATCTTATTTGAATTTAGTGACATGTGCCCTACATCTCACCTAATTCTTTCACCCATTGTCAAGAACTTGAGATACATTGTTCAAATCAGCATTCCAAATGTTTTTTTCATCAAAATACCTTCATATTCACAAAGCACTGGTGCAGACATATGACTTTGATTCGCCACTCACTTAGTGAGAATAGATTTACCAAACTTGCAAAACATAACAAGTTGGTCGATAATTTACTATAGGTATTTGAAAAAATTATTCAACAATGTGGGAATTTCACACTCTTAACAAAGTGAAAGAACATGACATTAACTTTGAATTTTGATAACTTATCAAAATGCCAAATGACTTTGATACTAAAAATTATTCAATTCAATCACATTACTGTTGTCAAGAATAAGGCATAACTGGGAGATATGAATCTTCAATAGTGAAATGGAAAGCACCTCATAACTCTACTACTATAGCAAATTCTTCTTGCTATATTGAATCTTTTGCAAATTCATTCATAGACTCCCCAATAGAGTTGACATTTTGTTGGCTCCTAATTTAAGAGAGTTTGAATAACCAAGGATGCAAGGCGAGGACACATCTATGGGTAGCTATCTCCAATAATGGACACAATTCACCAAGGACATGGGCCAACTATAAGGCTACACTCCTTCTTAACTTTAGGGTCTCTAAAACCTAGGTGGGTGAACCTCTTAAGATCTGATTATGTGACTAGTACAATGAGCATAATTAGGATCTAGAATAGTAGATGAAACCACTAAATATTCTATACTTACCAAGAAATCACAAGCATGAAATAACTAATAGCATGACTCATGAAACTGGTAAGCTAGGTGAGGGTTAAACTTTGAATAACTCTCAACATAAAAAGGGAAAATATGATTTAATATGTTGATATGAGAAATACCTAGGTATAATTCCTACATCAACATCTCTTGGAAATATTTGATATAATTCCTACATCAACATCCTTGATCTATCTTTCACCTTGTGAATAGACATCTGCTTCAAAATGAATCTCATACTCAGACTATCCTATCAATGAAATCTACAAACCCTGTGATAAATATCAAACAATTACATGGCTTTTTGTTCTATCAGAAAGATCCTTCAATCACATACATTCTTAAAAAAAAATGCAACCTAGTTTGTACTCTTTGTTCACAAACTAGAAAAGATTACAAATCCATGAACAACAGACAAGATTGAAACTGAAATTAAAACCCCTTTGATGTGCTTTATTCATTTTCCTTGAAAACAAATACATAAGAGATGTACAAAAAATAACTCACAAATCACCTAACAAATCCAAACTATCTACATAAACACTTAATTGTTGTTCATATGAGAAGAAATGTTGGGTGTGTAGCTTTCACAGTCTGAGTAGAGCTCCTAGAACTAGAACTTGGAAACCAACCAACAACCTTTTCGAAAGAGAAGAAGAAAGAACATATAGCTAAGAAAGAAATTCCTAGATTTGATCAAAAGATGACAAGTGTCCCCTCAAAATTGTTTCCCAAGAAGTTGAATAACCCCTCTCTACCTTCCTCTATCAAATACTAATCATATCATTTTTTTTTTGTCTTTTCAAATGCAAAATGTCTCAGTAAAAGACAAAAATCTGATAATTGAATCTAGATTTGTGCTAATTTGTCAATTTAAAGTCAAAACATAACAAAGACTCAAAATAACTAGATACAAGAGTCATTGATCATGTTTAAGGTGTTTCTCCACTAAATTCTACAATAGGCAACTCAAAACACTTGATGACACACACAAATTACTCTTAGAGACAAAACCTCATGTTTCATGTACTAGTTACATCCTCTATAGAAACAAACTTCATAATTGGATAACTCATCACTTCCTAGTTCTGATGGTATATTGGAGTGCCTATTTTGGTGGAAAAATCCCCTAGTTATGCCCCTTTGAAGTTTCAGCTCCCATCTAGTATTCCACATTAAAATGCAAAAATTTGAAAAATTTGAAAAAGGTCTATAGTGCAAACTATAGAATATTCATTTTTAAAACTAAATCTTCAAATCTTTGCATAAATGCTGAAAGAGTAGAGGATATTATTTTATTTTATTTTTCAAAGTCCTTATATCCCCTCAACCAATTGAATAGTGTCACTTCTCAAATTTGCATTGGCTCTAATCTACACAATAGTGCCACATGTCATATTCTTATTGCCTCTAATCTCAGGCGGGCCCCACACCATAGTCACTAGGTTTTAGAATTTTTTGGTAGGCTTCCATGTTGCTACCAAAAAATCCTCCCATTTTTTGGTGGTGACATGGTGACCACCAAATTTTGATGAACTTTTCTAGTGAAATCCATCCTTGATTGCTACATCATCACCACCTCTACACCTACTCATCGCTATGTCACTGACAAATCATTGTGCCTCCTACTCAGTCACTATGTCACTATAGTTATTGAGTGAGCAACTTTGCTAGGTGACATAGTGCCTACCATAGGATCATCCATGTGGCATCATCTGGGTGCTCAGATTCCATGTCATGATGGTAGCATACAAGGTCAAAACTTACTCATTTGTACGGTCCAACTATCATATCACTTGTGGTGGGTTCCCCACTCATACTTGCAACTTTAAAATATGATGTCTTTTAAGAAATATTAGCTATTGTGTGCTGTAGTATTTAAAAAACTTGGAAGCTCATATTCTAAGAAATGTTGGATATATGTTTTTTTACTATTTTGCATTTGCTATTCATGCATTTTTCTAATAATTCCTCTAACTAGATCAAACCAAGACATCTTTCAAAAAATGAGTCACCAATAACTTTCATTCTTTTTAGACTAGCTGAGACTATCAAATCTACCATTCTCAGTGCATACATCTTCAACAATAATTCATCCTATGAGAGGAGAAACAACATCTTGCACAATTGTTCTCTTTGTAACTCCATCACTTTCCATCATGAATGGAATCTTGGATCCACTTTCACTCTTCACAGGAGCAAGACCTCCCACAAGTAGTGATAGATCTTTCTGTACAACCTCTAAACCAATACAACTATGATATTCATCTAAGAAAACCATAATCAACTGACCTGCCTTTGAATTTTCTACAATTTTCTATGGTCCTTCCTCTTTTTATACGCTGCTTGCCTTAGTCCAAAGATAGCCCAACATGCTACTTCTTTCTACCCATGCCACATGCTTCTTGTGGTTCCTTTGCTACTAACATGTTCTTCCATCATCCAACTTCCTTTGCCACTTCTCTCTATTTTTTTCTTTTGCGTCGGTTCTCTCTTTGTTATGCATGTTCTACTCCTCTATTTGCTCCTTTTTCAATTTCTTGTTTCATATTGAGTTGCAAGCTTTGACCCTTTAGAGTTACAAATCATCCATTACATGTTCAAATAAAAATATGTAAATTGAAGGATACTCAATCCCCTGAAAAATTATGAGATTCATCCAAACTTCGTACCAATGTTGTACAATTGAAAACTTAGTTTATCATTAAACTACAAACTATCAATTTTGCGTCAAGAGGTCATTTGACTAGCCTTAAAACCTAACTAGGACACTTGATTGGGTTCTAAAAATTGGCATACCGATTCTTTGTCCTACACACTTTTACCCCATTGAATTTCATCTCATGATGAAATTAGGGTCAAAAGATATCAACCCCCAAAGTTGCCCACTTAAAATCACCTACATGTAAACATGTTAGAAAACAAAAAAACATGTTTAGAATTGGCTTGGAAAATTAGGTAAACTACCTCTTGGGGAACCAAAAAATAGGGGGTTGGCTCATTATCATGAGGAGAATATGGATCTGCAATTTGGGCTCATGATGAATAACTGGGCATAAATTGCGAGTGGTCAAAGTGGGCTACTTAGATTTGCAAATTGGAAACACAAACAAAACATTTTTTACAAATGACATTGACTTGGAAAAGTGTCCTGACTGATTTGTCAAGACTTGATAATTGGCACACTAGAAGTATTTTTTCAGGACAACAAATAGTATAATCCATTTGATCTCATCTATCATGGGTTTTGAGATATGAGATCATGAACAAGGGTTTTGACAAATCTGCACTTCTTGACACTAGTAAAAAGTTAGAAATTGAATTTGGAATTGCGTTTGAAAACTGATCAAATAGATTCATCATAATCTCAAACTTGAAGCATAGCAAGTCTCTAACCTCTAAAATGCAATGCAAAAGAAATTTTAGCATTTTGGTCAACTGCATCAAAGTTATAATAAATCAAAGAGAGCTTCCTAGAATTTAGAACAAGTTGCATTAGCATGATACTAATAAATGACCAATTTTGAGGGATTCAAAACCTAGTTAAATGTATTCAAAATGACTTGAAATATAAAACATAGGCTCTTTGGTATGGAAATTAAACACTCCAAAGTCCATGAGTCATGAAAAAATAGTGGGTGCAAGATATTTAATTGCAAACAAGGCCTCCTGTCGTTGTTTGACACTTATGCAAAAATAAAGATTTGACAATTGCTCAGAATAGGACTTCACGAAATCACTCAAAATGACAATTTATCATCATGGGATGGGTAGACATACTAAATGCATGGTGTTAGAAACATTAAAAATCTCATAAGATTCAAATGGATTTCTAGGTACATATGCACTTATAAAACATTTATAGGCTTGATTTTCTCAAAAGTCTTCAAAATTGAGGCTTCAATTTTTAGTCCCAATAGTGTTTCTAAAGAGGATTTTAGAGAAAAACTAGGAAGTGCAAATTTTTTGTTGGATGTTTGAATTTGAACATATTTGTATTTGGCTATAACCTAGAAGGCCTTATAGCTGAACATGTATGAAAATATTTTGTTGAATCAACAAAATTATTTCACTCTTCCTCCTTTGTTGGTTTCTTTTCTTTGTGTTTTTTTCCATTACGTTAACTCTTGTAAGGTAGTTTGGATAGATGGGTGAGCCTTTGGCCCTAGGTATTCATCTCTTCCTTGGATCAGGTGGTATAAGAGCTTGAGGTTCATCCTTGTAGAGATTGGATCATGTAGAACCTTAATTAAGATTTGGTTTTAGGGTGGCAGATTTGCAGATTTGACCTATAACTTGTAGAGGGTTATGATCTTGTAGGAACCTAATTTGTGACGATGGTTTGACATAGAGGAAATGTTGATAATGTTATCTTGGATACTTTGAGATAGATTATAGCCAGATTAGATGCTATGCAGACAACCCAAAGGAGAGGAGCACATCTTGATGATGTAAGTGATGATGAAGTAGTAGCACGAAACCGTATTCAAGAACCTAAAGAAGATGAAGATGAAGCTAGATTGTTGAGAGTATTGTCTAGAGTGAATTCAAAACCTATTGTGGAAGTTGTTCCTTATGAAGGAATATTGGACAAAAATGTTGTATTGGATTAGATCTCTAATATGGAGAAGTACTTTGAGTATGGAAACACTCTTGATAACAGGATGGTGAAGATTGTTGTTACAAGGTTGAAAGGTCATGCCTCACTATGGTGGGAGCATTTAAAAATTGATAGACAAAGTAGAGGAAATGAGAAGATCATAACTTGGTAAAGGTGGTGAATAAGATAAAGAACAAATTCCTTACTACTGATTACCAAGTTAGCTTGTTGAGAAAGATGCAAAATTTGAGACAAATAGACATGAGTGTAAAAGAATATACTAAGGAATTCTATAGATTGGACATCAGATTTGGACATGTGGATGATGATTTTGAGAAAATTTGAAGATACATAAATGGATTGAACTCTAGAATTCAGGATGAAATAAGTTGTGTGAGATTGGAAAGTATGGAGGAAGCATATTAATATGCCTTGAAAGATGAGGAGATCTTGACAAAGAAGCATGCACAAAGAAAAAGAGGTAGAGGTGGTAGATTTTAGAAAGGTAGAAGTAGATCTTATGGTGAAGGTGGTAGATATGAAAGTTTTGTGTAGGATAAATAAAAATTTGAATGGAAGAATGATGACAAAGGCAAGACCGAATGGAAAAGTGGTAATTCTTATCAAGGAGGTACTAATTCTTACCAAGGAAGAGGTAATTCTTATTCTAGAGGGACATAGATCTTTTTGAATGTAGTTCCTCAAAAATTGGACAATGTAATATGAATGTTTTGATTCAAGGAGATGACAAGGGTTCACCAAGTGGACCTAAGGTAGGAGAAAATTTGATGGTGAGAAGAGCCCTATGTAATAAGAGAGACGATGAGGAACCTATTTTAAGGAGAAGTATTTTCAAGACAAGACATAAGATGACTAGAAATGGTTGCAAAGTGATCATTGACAGTGGAAGTTCTACAAATTTGGCATTAGAAGAGTTGGTTACAAAGTTGCAGTTGCAGAGGCTGAAGCATCCTAAACCCTATCATGTTTGAGGGATCAAATATGAGCATAAGATATTGGTAAGTGAGCAATGCCTTGTGAAGTTCAAGATTGGAAATTACTTCGATGAAGTTTTGTGTGATATTATACCTTTAGATTATTGTCATATTCTTTTGGGTAGACCTTGCAATATGACAGATATGCTATGCATGATGGAAGATTGAATCAATATACACCCTCGAAAAATGGGAATAAATAAATATTGTTGCCTTTGATTGAAAGTCTAGATGAAGTTAATTGTACTACAATGAAAATTTTCATGGTGAAAGGAAAACAATTTGAAAAGGAAATGAAGAAGAATCAAGTTTGTTTTACCATAGTTCCTAGAGGATTGAGTGTTGGTAGTAATGACTGAGTAACAGAAGCTGGTAATGACCAAGTGACAAGAGATGGTGATAGCTGAGTACTAGTAGAAATTATAGAATTGCTAAATGGGTATAAGGATATTGATGCTAATGATATTCCTAATTGTTTATCACTAATGAGAAGTATAAGTCATTGTATGGATCTATTTCCTAGAGCTAGTTTTTTGAACAAAGAACCATATAGATTAACACCTAAATAGAATTAAAAACTCAATAGACAAGTACATGAGTTGTTGCAAAAAGGTTTGATCAAAGAAAACTTGAGTCCATGTGCTGTACTTGCTATATTAACACCTAAAAAGAATGCAGAATGGAGATTTTGTACTGATTCTAGAGCTATTAACAAGATAACAATGAAATATAGGTTTCCTATGCTAAGGATAGATAACATAATGGATTGCTTGAGTGGAGCAAAATATTTTACGAAGATTGATTTGAAGAGTGGCTATCATCAAATCAGAATTAGAGAAAGTGATGAATGGAAGATTGATTTAAAGACAAACGATGGTTTGTATGAATGATTGGTTATGCCTTTTGGTTTGACTAATACACCTAGTACTTTCATGAGTTTGATGAATCAAGTTTTGAAAATATGTTTTGGTAAGTTTGTGATTTTTTATTTGGATGATATTCAGCAAGACTAAGGAAGAACATCTTGAGCATATTAGACAATTAATGCAGAGGTTGAAAGAGGAAAAGTTTCTGATTAATCTAAAAAAAGTGTTCTTTTATGCAAGAGGAGATTGTGTATTTGGGATTTTTGATTTCAGCTAATGGATTGAAGATGGATCCTGAGAAGGTTAAATAAATTATGGAATGGCCTACACTTGAGAATGTGGGTGAGGTAAAGACCATTTCATGGTTTGGCTAGTTTTTATAAAAAATTTATAAAGAATTTTAGTGTTATTTGTAATGCTATGACTGAAACAATGAGGGGAGATAAAAAGAAATTCAATTGGACACATAGAGCTGATAAGTGTTTTGAAAATTTGAAACAAAAGGTTACTAAATTACTTGTATTGGCTTTGCCTAATTTCAACAAGGTATTTCAAGTTGGATGTGATGCAAGTGGTAATGCAATAAGATTTGTATTAAGTCAAGAAGGTAAACCCATTTCCTTCTTTAGCGAGAAGTTGAATAATGCCAAAAGGAAGTATTCTATGTATGATCAAGAATCTTATACTATTATTCAAGCATTGAAAAAGTGGAGACATTATTTGATTCCTAAGAAGTTTGTGATGTATACTAATCATAAAACTCTACAATACTTGGGAAGTCAACATAAATTGAATCAGAGACATATGAAGTGGGTTGAGTACTTGCAGAGTTCACATTTTTCAGTAAACATAAGAGTAGAGTTACTAACAGAATTGTTGATGCATTGTATAGAAGATGTTCTTTGTTGACTGAAATAATGGTTGAAGTTCTTGGTTTTGATGAAAAGAAAGAGTTCTATAATGCTCATCCTAATTTTTTTGAGGTGTGGAGAGAGTGTAGAGCACCAAATATGATAGATCACATAAGTAACTATGATGAGTATTTCATTCAAGAAGGTAGGTTGTTCAAAGGTATTTAATTGTGTATTCCTAGAAGTTCTATGAGGTTGAATCTGGTTAAGGAAAAGCATAGTGGTGGATTGGCTAAACATTTTGGAATTGATAAGACATTGAGTTTGCTGAAAGAGAAGTATTATTGGCCAAAAATGTATCAAGATGTTCAAAATTTTGTAAATAGTTGTGGACTTTGTCAAGTTACAAAAGGAGTGAGTCAAAATACTGGTTTGTATACACCTATTACTATTCTTAAGAACCCTTGGAGTGACATCAATATGGATTTTGTTCTTGGATTACCTAAGACAGTGAAGGGGTATGATTCCATATTTGTTGTAGTCGACAGATTTTCTAAGATGGCTCATTTCATACCATGTAAGAAGACATTAGATGTAGAGTGTTGGTGTTTTAAAACTATTAAATAACAAAATGCTCAATACCAGAATGATATTACTCACACAACCTAAGGATTAGCCAATTCCTATTAACAATTATATGTGCAACCCATATCGACCCAACTTTAACAAAACCAAGGGTGGTTTTCTACTCTTTAGGCTATACAAAACTAGGGTGGGTATACCTAGGGATGATTCAAGATTGCAAAACAATGTATGAGAATTACTTTAGTTTCATTTTGATTCTCAATTTAAATCCTCAAATACATGCATAAGTTTGGCATTTTGATAAACACATACCATATAACAGATTTGGCCAAAATCTTCTATAGATTTGCACATGTTCTCAGCAATAGTGGCTAACTAAAGCTAAAATATTCCATGCAAACAAGTATCAACCAACTTTGAAGATCTTCAGGAAATAAAAGTAAATTTGATTATAATTTTGCATTTGAAAACTATTTATGACATACTTCTCTTTCAACTGAATCAACTTTGACCAGTGCCTAATTAATTAGGGTTTAGAGGCTACTACAAATCCATAGATCTAATTTTTTTCCTCAAAATAAACATTATCAACAATTCTTCTTAGAATTTATCATTCTAAGCATCCTTTCTATTATCATAGCAACCTTATCGAATTCATCAAAGCTTTTACTTTATCCATTGCACTAATAGTAGTGATGAATAGATATACAACCTAAATGGATTGCATTTAATTGCACAAGCTTATATACTCATGCAATATCAAGTTAACTAAGTAACCAACATGAGACAAAATTTAGAAAGAATTGATATGAGGACAGGTCATAATTTGTATTCATTTTCTTTGAAAATTGTATACACTTGCAGTAAACTCAGAATGATCATAAGAAGAAACACAAAGATCATTCTATATCAATGTATTCTCAAGAACTAATAGAGAAAACACATCATAAACTTGCTCAAAAATTGGACCAAAAAAAAAACTAAGTATATCACCTAGAGCATTAGAAATCAGACCCTTCTATAGTTATATAATGTGAAATGCAACAAGCTACATGCTAAGAGAAATTGAAAGGTGTCCTTTACAAGAGATAATTACATACACGTATCGCAAAATAGCAAAAATAGGTAATAGAAGATGTCTAGCTCAAACATTCCTTTTGGTGGGTCCACTTCTATCACATCCTCTATTGTTATTGATTTGGCTATTATTCTAATCCTTCTTTGTATGCAACTACAAAAGTAGCCAATGATGAAGCTCGTTCCAATGATTGTAAGTTAGTCTCCACGTATGGTTTTTCACTATCTTTATCTTGTACGGTGGGAATAACTTCTACTTTTACCTCTTCTTTGGTGGTGTCAATGTCTTTTGGGCTCAAATCTACAACTAAAAGTGATTGATCATTCTTGTTTTCTTCTCCCGGTTGGCCTTGTGTAGTGATGGTGTCAATGATTTGGATCTCATCACTATCAATTTCTACTTCCTCAAACTCTTCATCAGGAGCGATTTTTTCCATCCACTTTTCAAATAGTGTGTCATCTGGCCAATTGAATTACAAAACATCACTTTGTCTCTTAAGCATATACTCAGCCTCATTATCAATAGTAACAAAATTTTGTTTCAAAGAATCAAAGAATATTTGGGCTTTCACTATTTCTTCAGTGGTTGTGGCCCTCCATGCATGCCATGTTTCATTGATAACTTGATTCATTCTTGAACAAAATAAATCATCAAGCTCCTTAGCCCATTCATATTTTCTTTTCAAATTATTCTTCTTATCTAGGGCATAAGGAAACAAACTAAAATTATGGCTCTTGTACTTATCTAAGTATCTAACTATTATTCTTTGCAAATGAATTCTCTTATTGCCAAAGTCAGTAAGATCATAAAAAATATCAAAAGTTTTCTCAATTTGATCACAAGAAACTTTTATAATAGAATAACACAAAAATGTCACCTCTTTCCTCCTTCTTACACACTTACTTACAATAGGCTTCAAAGCCTCATCACTTGCTTTCATTTCATCCCAGATACTGATCACCCTAGCCAACTAATCATAAACTAGTGGCCATTCAATTTTATCCCTCAAATATGTAAGAGCCTTTCCTAATTTTTCTTCATATTTCACATTCAACTCCACATGTAAGGCCCAAAGTTTATTCTTTTCTTCTTTAAAGTCCTCAGTAGTATAATATTTTGGCCTTTGGGGTGTATTTGGTACTTCTATGAAGGGAGTGGATTTAAAAGGTTCAATTGGGGGGTGAGGATATGTTATTCTTGGTCTTGTGGACCTCCCCATTAGCTTATTCTCAAGCTCAATTCTCCTCTTTACCTCTTTATTGTAGCCATCCACAACTACCTCATACTTTCTTTGCAACTCAATCATTTTCTTTTCCTCCCTCTTCCTAGTAGCCAAGAAAAATTGATAGTAATCTACATTCATCTAAGCTACCTATACATGTGAGTTATCAACAACACTCCTCACAATGATACTCCTTGTTAGTCCTAAATCATTAGGGTGTGATGGAGCAGCCTTGTATCCTCTTCTCAATGACCACATGAAAAGAGTAGCTTGGTCATTAATAAATGTAGTTCCTAGGATATATTTTTTATTTGGATCTTTCAGTCTCAAATTATTTGATAGAGAATTTAAAATCAAAGCATTACCAATGTCCCAATTGGGCAATAATAAAATATTTGCAGCTTTTACCATCTATCTCCCTTGTTCAGGTGTTATATTCTAGAACTCTTGAAACATTTTTTCCTTTATTTGATTTTGAATGGAGGCTTCATTCATTTTTGGATGCTCTATTTTCATATTCTTATATCTTTCCTCAAAATTGTGCATGTTTGCCCTCCAACCAAACTGATGGAAAGCCCCTGAATTTACAAAACTGTCATAAAACAAAAGTTTCTAATTGGCTTCTTCCAAAATAGGATCCAATTCCCTTCCCCTAAAATCTACTAAAGGTCAACTCAAAACTTGGCATAGGAGGCTCTTGGGGGTTTCCATCATCAATCTCTACTTGGGTAACAAAAACTCCCCCTTGTGATCCAATTTGTTCAATCTGGTCATCAATGAGTTGCTCTTCCTCAATTCTCATAGGGGTTTGGGAAGGTGAGTAACCCTCATCTTGAGGTTCCTCTTCCCTAATTATCTTTCTCCTCTTAGGAGAAGGTTCAGGATGCCTTTCTTCAAAAAAAACACTAGCACACTCAACTATCTATTTTCCTTTATCCACCATGGGCTTTTGATTATGAATTATAGTATATCCTAGCTTCCTTTGAACAATTAATGGACATGTCCGTATATTGGGAGTTAAGCCCAATCTCCTCATTATTTCCTTGGCCTTGTCTACAAAAGAATTAATGAAATATTGTTTTTTCTTATTCATTACCTCGATTATTTTAGGGAATGTATTCTTAAGCTTATTAACTTTATCTGCAGTAGTTATAGCATTACTAAGAGGACTATAATCTTTATCAAAACAATTAATAAAATTCAAAACTTTTGAATAAACTCTCCACTTTTCTTTCTTTGTCTCTTGCTCCTGTAGAGAGTACTCATTCCTTATTACATCATCAGGGAAATCAAATTCATGCTCAACTAGATGAAGCTTGATCCTATGCCTAATAACCAAATTAAAGAAACCCTCTACATCACAAAAAGGAGGGTGAGATACAACCATCTTATATTGATCCAAACATTTGTAAAGGGAAATTGATCCATGTTTGGTTATTACAAACTACTGGGCTACTATGCAAGTGGGAAAAATTGATCCCATCCCCCTTTTGTGCAAAAAAGCTTCTTCTACTCCTCCCAACTGCCACAAGAATTTAGCTACTCCTACTTTTAGGGGCACCTAGTAAGGTAGTACATGGGGTGTCCCTTTGAATCCATAAATTCTAATAACAATTGAAATTGAATATGGGATGATATCTCCCCAATTATGTGAAACCTTCAAATTATGGGGTTTATCCATAGGCCTAACAAGGTGCATTAGTGCCTTGGGGATCTTGGGATTATCACTCAATATGATGCACCTTAGTTTGGAGGTGAAGTACCTATCAAGTCTAGTAAAACTAGCATTTTTTAATTCCCTGCTGATATTTGCACTCCATAACTAAACTGGCCATGCTTTCCCTTCTTGTTCTCTATTTAAAACCATTTTTTTACCAAAGTATGTAACCCCCTTAAATAGAAACATATGCATCAGCAAAGAGTAATCACCCCAACTCTTCTGCACGTTGCCCTTAGCAATCCGAACCAATCCACTGTCAATCTCATTGGCCAAGTAAGAATTAAAATCAAAAAAATTTTCCACACCAAAAGAGGAGGTTTGAGTAATCATATACATCAAACTCATAGGGATAAAATCTTCTTCACCCTCTCCAAAAACTCAACACATGGTCTTGTATATCTCTACTACCCTTGCATTGAAGCATGTTTTCATAAAAGGTTCTTTAGAGGATGATGCTATTGCTAGTAGGGTTCTAATTCTACCAATGTGGGCCTTTAGTGCACCTTGTCTAACTACAGCCTTCTTAGACATATATTCTTTTTCTACATCTGTCAAATTAATTGGCACATGATACCTAGTGAGTGGTCCGAAATGAAAAACTTCCCTAATCTCTTTTGGACAGATGGTGATTAGAATTTCACCATCTACTCTTCTCACTACCCTAGTGGCTTGATCATAATTCTTTTCCATAGCCTCAAGGAGATCATAATCCATAAAAACATTGGGGACCACTAGCTTTCCTAAGTCAAAATTCTATATATTGGCATGTGGAGCAAGCAATTTCCTCTTTGCAAAACATTTCTTGAAAAAATTTAAACCAGTTTGTGAGGTATGAGCATCCTGGACCCAATTACCCTTATCAAACAATCCATCCGCTATCCTCAACCTAGGGTTTAATGAGGTCAACTTCTTAACTTGTACTATTTCAATAGTAGACTTAGGATGTAACTCAAGCACATCATCATGTACATTTCTATCCAAATAATTTTCCTAACCTGAAAATCCCTTCTTTGGAGGCATCTTGGATTATGCTTTGCAGAACTAAAAAGAACTTACAGAGATGACAGTGTAACTACTTACTTGAATTTAGCTCTCATTCTCTCTATATTTCTACAATTTCTATGCGAACCAGTTGTTTCACAATCTTGCCAATTTCTGCACAGTCTTCTTAGTAATTACTTATGCTCAGAAAGGCTCAAAATCTGTGTTCATGTAAGGTGGAAATGAGAAAATCTACTATATTATACTCTTTTTTTCCTCACATGCAAAGCTTTCATGTCTAGTTAATATAGAGAGTGGCACCACCTTCTATGTTTACATTTGTGCCATCAATCTTTAAAAATCCTATGATCAAGGGATGTAGAAAAAGACAAATTGGCATTTCACTTGACAAGTTGGTCAATCAATATAAAGAAAATTGACCATGTACATAGCTCCTTCCATGATGGCATTTCTATCTGGACCCACTGGCAACTCAAGACATGTGTAGATAGGTCTCTACTACGCTATACATAAAGAACGAGCACCTTGTCATAGAAAAGCAGCAACAACCATTGATTCAATCTTGATCTTATGGATAACACATTACTACATTGCTTAGAAGAATAGTGGTGGGCCCTCATTTGCTACCTCGCTATACATATCCTTCAAGCAACTCTTCATGGCAAGATAGTGACGGTCATTGATCTGAGATCAAATCAAAACTAAAGAAACTACACAAAGTACCCTGAAGCATAGTGGGTCCCATACTTGTTGTGTCACATACAGTAAGCAACTTACAATTTTCCATAGCGAGATAGTGAGGATTGTTGATTCAAGTTCTATCTAATGATCAAAATCCCTTACATGTTTTATGAATGGGGCGTGGGTTTGGGGCACTGATGATGCAGGAAATTCTACACTACGGGCAACAAGCAAAACCTTTCTTTAATCTTAGTCACCTTTCCACATTGCTTGAGGTCCCACCATGTGTTTATTTCATGATGCCTCACTACTTTGCTAATGGTGAAATGCTTATTTTTTCTAATAGCGAGGTAGTGAGGCATTGGAAAACTTTTATTCTGGTGCTATTTTTTGGCTACATTTTACTGGGTCCCTTTTCTTTCCTGACGGTACTAACATGATACACATCACAAAAAATTCTGCCATAACACAAATCCCTAACCACCATCCCTTCATTTTATGGTCCTGCTCTTTTAAAAAAATTGGTTCTTGCTACTTTGCTATGCATAAAAAGTGCACATCTTTTTATAGTGAGATAGCGATAACTGTAGATCTTTCCAAATCAGATAGTGAGGAACATGAGAGAAAAGGCTACCCAAGGGCATGGGAAAAAAAAAACAAAACAAAACAAAATATTCGCCCAAGTTCCTTTTTCAAAAGATTTTGTACCTAAAAAATTTAAAATGAATGAGACATAGGGTTTTAAAAAAAAAATTCAAAGGCCAAGAAGTGGATGATTAAACTAGAAACCCTACTCACCATTAATGGATTCCAATCTGATTTTTATACCTGGACAAAGGAAATTTTGTCACGCAAAAAATCATACCAACATAGAGCATATTGTTGAACTTTTCTTTAAATAGATTGTGAGATTACATGGATTACCAAGAAGTATTATTTCTAACAGAGATAGTATGTTTATTAGTTATTTTTGGAAGAATTTGTAGAAGAAGATGGGTATAGAGTTGAAATTTACTCCTACATTCCATCCACAGATAGATGGACATATAGAAGTTGTGAATAGAAGCTTCGGTAATTTCCTAAGATGTTTAGTTGGAGATAAGCCAAGTAATTGTAAAGTAGTGTTGGCAAAAGTTGAATTTTCATATAACAATTCTGTGAATAGGAGTATAGGGAAAGCCCCTTTTGATATTGTTACTATAATGCATCCTAGAGGTATATTAGATTTGAGAGATGTTGCTGGTGAACAAAAGAGAAGTGTTGTAGGAGAATAGTTTTCTGATTTTATTGAGTCGTAGCATAAGGAAGTGAATTTAATGTTGGAACAAAGTAATCTAAAGTATAAGGAGAATGTTGATAAGTCTAGAAGACATCATGATTTTGAAGTTGGTGATGAGATGATGGTTTATTTAAAGAAAGAAAGATTTCCTATTGGATCATACAGAAAGCTGAAAATGAAGAAGTTTGGACCTTGTAAGATCTTGAAGAAATTTGATAGTGGTAATGCATATGAAGTTTAATTACCTAATGACATGGATATATCTCCTATATTCTATGTTGTTTATTTGTATAAGTATCATGAGTTAGATAGTGAAGTGGAGGTGACAAGTGATTATCCTAAGAAGAAGGTTGAGGAAGTCGAACATATGTTGGATCAGAGAGTTGGTAAGAGTACAAGGGGAAAAGATTACTATGAGTATTTGGATAAGTAGAAGAATAGATATATTGAAGATACTACATGGATTTCTCAATCCAAGATGGATTCAACTCAGGTTGTAACACTTGCATGATTTAGGAGAATCATTTATCCAACCCTAGTTGTCTAATGTATGAGCATCCTAGGTTTCTTTGCAATCCTGGACTTTCGTTCTTTCTGGCAGTTACTACCGAGTTCCTTTGGTTGCTAAGTTCCTTTGGTTATCGAGTTCATTTGCTACTAAGTTCCTTTGGATGTTGAGTTCAATTGATTGATGAGTTCCTTTGGTTATCAAGTTCCCTTACTACTGAGTTCCTTTGGTTTCTAAATTCCTTTGGTTGTTGACTTACTTTTCCTATTGAGTTCCTTTGCTATCAAGTTCCTTTGGTTGCTGAGTTATTTTTGTTTCCATGCATTGAGATGTCAAGTTCATGGTTGTTGATGAGTGATTTCTTTGGATGTTGAGTAGTCTTTGTCTGGTTCCTATTTAGGTCAACTTGCTTGCATTTAATTTTGCAATAGGTAGTTAATAAATGATGTGTGCTGATTTGTGGCTACACTTGTACAAGTTTATTAGTTAGTATTTTGCATTAGGATAACTTGTATCCTTCCTTATTCTAGAATATTTTGTAAGCCATTTTAGCTAGTATTTAAAAAGGTCAAGGATTGAGTTTTTGAAGAGGATTCCAGAGCAGAGCTAGAAAGTGTGAATTTTCTATTGTATCTTTGAATGCGAATATATTTTTATTTGGATATAACCCAGAAGGCCTTACAACTAGGCATGTATAATATATTTTATTGAATCAATAAAATTCTTTCACTCTTTCTCCTCCTTTGGTTATTGTTCTTTGTGTTTTCTTCCATTGTGTTAACTCTTGCAAGGTAGTTTGGATAGCTGGGTGAGCCTTTGGCCCTAGTTATTCATCTCTTCCTTGTGTCATTTTCCTTTTATCAAGCATGGTCCATCATTACCAAATATTACATTGTTTCCTTCATAACAATTTAAGGTACTAAACTTACTTTTGTCTCCAATCATGTGATGTGAGCACCCACTGTTAATGATCCATTTATCATTCTTGTTAACACATATCACAAGTGCAATTTCCTCATCTTCATTAGATTCATCCTTCATTGCACCATACACCACTTCATCATCATGATCATCAAAATCATCCATAGTATCCTCTTCAGCAATGTAGCATGACTTCTTTGCTTTTTCTTTGTAATCATTGCTATCATCATCTCTTATGCTCTTGTATTTGCCACCACCTTTATAGTTCTCCTTTTGTGGACATCTAGTAGCAATATGACCAACCTCATTGAAACTAAAATAAATGATGGGTAAGTTATCTTTGAACTTGCCTTTTCCTTTATGGAATCTTCTTGCCAAAAATGCTTCAAGATGATCAACATTTTCCTCATTAGTATCACTATTACTAGATACATATTTTTCCTTTCTCCTCTTCTTCTACTTGTAGGGCTCTTTAGAATCCTTCAACAATAGTTTAGCTTTACAAGAAAGTTCAAGAGCTTTAGGTTTGTAATTATCAAAGTTATATAGCTCAAAAGTAGTGAGTCTAACTACTAGACCTTAAAGGGTTAGATCATTTACTGGCATACATCTTAGTTCTTGAATTGCAAAAACTCTAATAGCATAAATAGGTAACAATGTCCTCAAGAAATTACTTAACACAATATCATCATCTATTTTACCAGTAGCACCTCTTATTGCACTGACAATTTCTTTTATCCTCACAACATATTGAGAAATATTTTCACCTTCTTCCATTCTCATGTCATCAAATTTACCTCTAAGACTTTTAGATTTGGCTCTTTAAACATTTTAATCTCCTACATAGATAGTGGTTAGGGCATTACACATTTTATTTGTAGTGTCATAGCCTTTGATATCATCAAATTCAACATAGCTTAGGGCAGAGGCAACCTCTAACATTGTCTGGTTGTGTTCTTTCTTTTTCTTCAAATCCTCACCAGTTAGGGCACTTGCTGGATCAACATGTTCTACATCAATCGTAGTTTGCAAATGATCTCCAATAACTCCAAGATGTAGCTTCATCAGACTTTTCCATGCAAGAAAGTTATCTCTATTGAGCTTGGGTACATCTCTTTTCAACATCTTGATCTTCGCGCTCCTAGTACCTTCAAACTTGTCCTCTTAAGCAGATGGCTCTAATACCAATTGTTGGAATTCTTTAGAATAATTGAGGGGTGGGGGGGTGGAGGGGTTGAATTAGTTATCCAAGGTCCAGATGTACAGATAAAACTTTTCATAGCTTAGTGAACCCATAAAACATTTACCATTATGCATACATCTATAAAATTATGTAATAACTTAAAACTTGTAGCTTACTATGAAATCAATTTGCAAAAATGTAAAGCATGAACCATAACAGAATCAATAATAGACATAACACAATGATTTACATGGAAACTGAATTTGGGAAAAACCACCAGTGACATGCTACCACTTTTTCACTCTTTTGAAGTGATGCCCTGTGAAAGGCCAACCCTGTTAAAGGTTACAATACATACTATTAAATAAGACCCTATTAAAGGATTTCAATCACTCTATTAGAAGTGAGCCTTGTTAGAGGACTTTAGGTCATTCACTTGGAATACCAGCCTATTAAAGGATTTAGAAATGACTGTTAAGTCAACCTTAATCCAAAGGATTTACCTAAATTGATTACAATTGCTAGAGAGTAACAATAAGGTATGATTTGATACAAACTTACAACTATAATTGCAGATTTTAGATCTCAGTGTTAGTCCTCCATTCTACTTGGGTTAAACTCATTGTAGCTATAATATCCTGTTCACCTCTTCAAGCATTCATCTCCTTAATCCTTCTTTCTTAACATGTCATTGCAGATTCTTCTCCTAGGTCACTTGATGAAGCAAAACCCCTTATCTCTTCTTCTCCCTTTGGTTCTCACCCATGACAACCTTTACTTCATGACCAGACATTCCTTATAAAGGAAATCAAGATATTTTGCAACTCATTCTGCATCATCCAAATTAGGGTTAAGATGGATTGGGTAGGATACAATGTATCTATCCCATATCTTGTCTCTTCTAGAAACTTCCTCTAGAATCAACTTTGAATTTTCTTCAAAATGATTTCCTTAGAATTTTGTGCCACTAGCGCATCATACTTATCTTCCACCTAGTTTAAAAAATCCAAGAAAATAAACTTCTTAGCTCAAATTCATCAAATTCACAATCTTTTAAATAATACAGAAGGTCGGCACTATCTCATTCTTAGTGCTCAACACACACTAGTTTACTTGGCATCCACTACAAAATCACTCGGCATCAACTAAAGTTTATTGTATCTTAGCACCCACTAAAGTTTACTGGTTCTTAAGACTAACTAACTTGATTGACATCCATTAGAATTTTTGTTTACTTAGCACTAACTAATTTTCTGCTCAGCTTGCACTAACTTTGCTTGGCTCCTTGTATCTACTCGGTCAAGCTTAGTAGACAAACTTTGTATCTCATGTTCTTCTTTTCATTCTAAGTGTAGCTAGCATTTGTAACCTTAAGTAGATAATCAATACATCATGTTACCACTATCTTAACTGATCCTTGTACTTCATTACATAAGCATAACTTAACCTTTCTTCTAGGTGTTGTTGTTACATCTGTTAGTCAAATCCTCTTTATCAATCAACTAAGTGATAGTACTTGAATCTATAAGAAATTGTCTTACTAGCAAACAATGAGTTTATTAGGTTTGACATTAGTGACAAAATAATTATTGAAACATATAACAATCTTCCTCATGACAATATTTTCATTATTGATCTTTTCAATCAGATTTCATCAAGTTTTGCCAACCATGCTAGGAGTTGTAGAAAGCAGTTGAACCCATTGTCCAAACAACTTTAGTATTAGATCAATGAGCCATCTATCCAATTGACCTTGGTACTATTCCTTTTATAATAATAGATGTGTGACAATCTTTTTCTTCTTCCTCTATCTAGTATGTTATAATTCTTCACCTTCAAATCATGTAATCAGATCTAGAACTTTGTAACCATCAATAGTAACCCTTAAGGTTACTTACATGCATTAGCAAATTACTCTACTCTATTGCTTTACAATTCACAACTCTTTTCTACTCTCACTATATTCACACACTTCATTAAACATGGAAAACATCTTTCCTTTATACTATGCTCAATAATAAATCTGTGAGTCGGCTTCATACTTTATTACCATACATTAATTAAATGAAATACACATTTAATTAATGTTGTTAGCTCACAGTTATACCCAATCGTTCACATGTGAAAATTTTGTACATGTACACTTGGCGATGTCATCAATAGTTAGTGTACTACATTCAGTTAACTATGCAACCCTTAATTTGAAACACAATTCTCTATATGGATCGTACAACAAAAAATATATTCCCAATACTCTATTTCTATGTGATTCTCTATAAATCATCAATATCTTTCATATGTTGTTGATTCAGGTTCTGCGTACTTGCCCATGTGAGAAATACATGTAGTATGTGTTGGTAATTGTACATAAGTAGATACACAATGTATAGTCCTTAATACAAAAATCACAGTCAATTGTTCTGTCAATCTTTTACAAACTTATTACTATGTCATCATCAATTACAAACATAGTTAGAAATACATCATAATAATGTTTGTGATGCTCCCCCATAGCATCATCATACATACTAACAATCTCCCCCTTTGGCATTGATGGAAACATAGATGAAAAACATCTAGTTCAAAAATATCAACAAGTCTCTTTATCAATCAGATCTTTCTAAATTCACAATTGCAACACTTCTCCCCCATAGTACAACCTCTCTCTAATGTTTTTCATGTCACTCTCTCCCCCATTGACATCAATGTCAAAGATAGTACATAAATGGTTCAATTTCTTGAACATACAATAATCTATTAACACAACCACAATTTGGTCTATTTCTTTAAAAAATTTGCATATAACTCTATCAAAAGTATCCAAGGAAACTATTGTATACCAATTATCTATTACCAAGAGTCATTGCTAACTCTATTCATCATAGACACTCCCCCATAGAGGAAGCATCAACATTCAATCCAATCTAACAATAGTGCTATGTTCCTTGGACTAATGCACTTTTGCATCATCTATTCTAAACTAGGTGGGGGCATAACCCCAAGTATACTACTCAAGTACTCAAATGTATCCTTTGGTAAGGCCTTTGTGAAAATATCTATAATCTATTCCTTAGTGTTAATGTACTCTAGTCTAATTTCTTTATCTGCAACTTTCTCTTTCAACACATGATACTTTATAGCAATATGCTTAGTTTTAGAATGCAAAATAGGATTCTTAGACATGTTAATAGTACTTGTGTTATCATAGTAAATGATAACAGGTTATATGAATGTAATTCCAACATCCTTCATCATCTACTTCATCCATATGACTTAATTACAACTATTTGTCGCTGCAACATACTCTGCCTTTGTATTGCTTTGTGAAGGATAATCTTTCTTCTTTTCAAGACAAGAAACTAGTCTTCCTCCAAGTAAGAATGCTCCTACACTAGTGCTCCTCTATCATGCCTATCTCCAGCCAAATCAGCATTAGTATAAGTACAAAGAGTAAAATCATTACTTCTTTCATACCAAATGCCCTAATCAGATGTCTCTTTTAGATATCTAAATACCCTCTTTACTGCTACATAGTTATATTCTTTAGGATCAACTTTAAATCTTCCTAGAATTCCAACTACATAGCTATATGTGGTCTATTATGAGTTAGATACTCCAGTCCTTCAATCATAGATCTATAATTCTTTTTTTCAACCATAGGTGTCTCATCTTTGCTTGATAACTTGTGACTAGTTACCATAGCAGTTCCAATAGGTTTATAGTTTTCCAATCCAAAATCCTTTTAGCAAATCTTTCAAATATTTGGTTTGAGAAATAAAGATACCTTCTTTGTTTTGAATAATTTGCAATCCTAAGAAGAATTTTATTTCTCCTATCATGCTCATCTCAAAAAAATTCTTCATATCTTTTGAGAATTTATTACTAGCTTCATCATTTCCTCAAAAAATTATATCATCAATAAATATAGTGATTATCAACAAACCATTTTCTATTTATTTCAAGTACAAGTCATTGCTTGTTGTTCCTTTAGAAAATCCAAGTTTTGCTAAGTATTTATCTAACCTTGCATATCATGTTCTAGATGCTTGCATTAATCCATACAAAGATTTCTTCAATTTGAAAACCATACCCTTCTCTTCTATCAAAGCCAAACCTTCTGACTGCTCAATATAAACTTCTCTTCAAGTTTTCTATTCAAGAATGTTGACTCAACATCCATCTGATATACCTTGAAGTTTTTATTTGCCGCATATGCTAAGAACATTTTGATGACTTTCATTCTTGCTATAGGTGCATATATTTCCTCATAGTCAATTCCTTCTTGATGATAGTAGCCTTTGCATACTAGCCTTGCTTTGTTTCTTATTACTTGTCCTTGTTCATTCATTTTGGTTTTGAATACCCATTTTGTGCCAATCATATTTCTGTCCTTAGGTCTAGGGACTAGTTCCCATGTGTCATTCTTTATTATCTATTGACATTCTTCTTCCATTGCTTTCATCTAGTGATCATCCTTGAATGCTTCATCCATGCTCTTTTTTTCTACTTGAGACATTAGGCATAGTTCTTCATTGACTATGCTCCTTGCCATCACTCCTTTTTCTTTACTTCCTATTATCTTATCAACATGATGATTCTTTATCATATTCTTATTTGGAGTAGGAGTTACTACTTAAATTCTTATTTTTGGTACTACATTGTATTATTCTCTAACTTCTTTAGATTGCACATTAATTTGAAATTCATTATTATTTTTGACAAATAATTCATTACATCTATTGTTCATTCTAGAATAATCATCTACATCAGAGTCATAATCCATCACTTTCTCCTTGGTACCAAACTTTTCATCTATTCTCACATTGTCACATTCTACTATATTTTTTGTTCTATAGTTGAAACATATGTAAGCTTTACTTATTAATGAGTAACCAAGAAACATACCTTCATTTCTCCTTGGATCATACTTACTAACATCATCATCTCTTTTGATGTAACATTTTCTTCCAAATATTCTATAATATTTGACTAGTGGTTAGTATCTAAACCATAGCTCATAAGGTGTTTTCTCCATACCTTTTGTAATATGAACTCTATTCAGAGTATACACTACTTCTCTCCAAAATGTCTTTGGTTCATCATTTTCAAATAACATAGCTCTTGCTACTTTAGTGATAGATATGTTTCTTCTTTCAACAATCCCATTATGCTCAGATGTATATGGTGAAGATAGTTGTCTTCTGATTCCATGCTCTTCACAGTAGATATTAAAATCTCTAGAAGTGAATTCTCCTCCTTCATTAGATCTTAGGCTTTGATTTTAACTCCAAATTCATTCTCTACTCTTTTCTTGAATATTTTGAATTTCTCAAATGCTTCTGATTTTTCTTTAAGAAAAGCTACCCAAATCATTCTAGTAAAATCATCAACAAAAATCATAAAATAACTTTCTCCATAGAATCTCCTTGTTCTTGAAGGACGACTCAAATTAGTGTGGATCAATTCCAGCTCTTATGTAGTACCAAACTACTTGCTAAGAAATGAGACTTTCTTCTACTTAGCCAAGATACATTCCTTATAGAAAATGTTAGTGGGCTTAGTGATTTTACCTAGATCTCTTATAGTGAATGTATTACTAGCTTTCACAATGTTATCAAAGTTTAAGTGATAAAATCTTCTCTGCCATAACCAACTATTGTCAACTTTAGCTACTAAACATGTTATTTCAGTGTTGTTCAACTGAAATACATTACCTTTGGTTCTTATGCCAATACAAAGAAATTTACCTTCCTTGTCTTTGATGATACATGTATCATTACCAAACTGTAATTGGTAACCTTCGTCCATAAGTTGTCCAAGACTCAAAAAATTATGTTTTAGTCCATCAACAAAATAAACATCATCAGTATTTGTTTAACCATCAAATGTGATGGAACCAATTTCTATAATGTGATAGGTTTCATTGTTCCCTACTCTAACAATTCCTCCATCATGGCTTCTAAATTTGATAGATTTTCTCATATCACCAGTCATATGATGTGAACAACCACTATCAATGATCTAATCTTTCCTTTCAACTTCTAAAATTAGTGTACTTTCTTCTTTGATTTCTCTATCAAGATCATCCTCCTTTACAGCTATGAATCCTTATTCATCTTCACTTTTTTTTTATTAGATTCTTCCTCTTCTTCTTCTCCTTCATTAGCATATAGAAAATTTTTAGGTATTCTAGATTTGAATCTTCCCTTAAACTTCCTTTCTCTTTTATGAAAATTAGATGCATCATGACCATATTCATTACATGTCCAACATTTAAAGATATTCTTACCATCTCTCTCGACAAGAAGAGCCACTCCATCCTGGATCTTTTCACTTTTGTGCTCCTTGCTAGACCAGGTTTAATTCTTAATGCACTAAATGTTATCTCAACATTTTCTAATTCTCCATATTTTTTTAGATCAAATTCTGTAGCTTCCAATCTACCAAGTAATGTTTCCTTGGTGAAATTTGTAGTATAGGGTAACATCAGCTGAATCATCTGTGTTATAGTCTTAAAAGGTGGTGTCAGGCCTTTCAAGATCTTCCATATTACTTCATCGTTTGATATCTTTCCACCATGAGATATGATTCCTACAACTATCTTAGATATTCTACCAATATAACTTCTTATAGATTCATCTTCCATTATTCTAGCATCTTGGAATGCACAATACAAATTTTGGAATCTAACTCTTTTTTCATGTGTATCACCTTAATAATTAGCTTTTAAAGTTTTCCCAACTTCATGAGATGTTTTCAGTAGTTTTACTTGACTATACTTACTTTCAAGTAGAGCTGACAATATTGCTTCTCTTTCCCTTATGTTGCACATAAATACTTCTCTCTATTCCTTGGTACAAATTTCAAGATTGTCTTCTTCTATAGTATTCTTAGATGCATTGGTTACAAGCCAATATCCTAGACCCATGCACAAAAGATGAGTCTTCAACTTATCCTTTCAGCTATCATAATTAGTGCCATCAAATCTTGGACTTTCCTTTCTAAACATATTCACCATGGATCTCCCAAAGTTGTTAAAAAAATTTCTTGAAGGACCTGACACTCTAATACCAATTTTTTCAAATAATAGTTCACCAAGATAACTAAGAGGGGAGAGGGGGTAGGGTAAATAAGTTATTTGACAATTAAATCATTTATCCTCTTTAAGAAGACTTAACCAAAGTAAACAAAAACCATAAAGATGCACACAATAATTACACCAAATATGTTGACTAGGGAAACCCTTGATCAAAGTGAAAACCTTAGTTTGAATGATGCCCACAAGATGATGTGCTAATATAAATATTCTTTATTAGAGGATGGACCTTGTTAGGAGTCTATTACAACATTTAGTACAAAGAGTCCCTGTCAAGAGACTTTGAATCCTTGTTAGGAGATTCCAACCTTGTTAGGAGTTGTGGCAACCCTATTAGGAGTTCTAGAAGACAATTGAACCCATTATCCAAATAGCTTTAGGATTAGATCAACAAACCCATTGTCCAATTGACCTCGATACTATTCCTTTTTATAATAATAGATGTGTGATATTTTGCTTCTTCCTCTATCTAGTACATTAGACTTCTTCACCTTTAGAACATACAATCAGACCTATAAGTCTATAACCATCAATAATAACCCTTAAGGTTACTTACATGCATTAGCAAGTCACTTTTCTCTATTGCTTCACAATTCACAACTCTTTTCTTCTTTCACTATATTCACAGACTTTATTAAACATAGAAAACATCTTTCCTTTATACTGTTCTCAATAATAAATGCTTGAGTGAGCTTCATACTTCATTACCATACAGTAATTAAATGAAATACAAATTTAATTAATGTTTTTGGCTCATAGTTATACCCAATCTTTCACACGTGTGACTTTCATACATGCGCACTCATTGACATCATCAATAGTTAGTGTACTACCTCTAGTTAATTATGCAAACTTTAATTTCTAACACAATGCTCTATATAGATCATACAATAAAAATTGCATTCCTAATACTCTGTTTCTATGCAATTCTCTATAAATTATCAATATCTTATGTACATTGTCAATTCAAATTTTGTGCACTTGCCCATATCACAAATACATGTAGTATGAGCTGGTAATTATGCATAAGTAGATACAAAATGTATTGTCCTTAATACAAAAATCATAGTTTGTTGTTTTTTTAGTCTTTTACAAACTTATTACTATGTTGTCATCAATGAAAAACATAGTTATAAATACATCATAACAATGTTCTACAATACTCTCCCATAGCATCAACATACATGCTAAAAGTAAACCCTAATGACCTATTCCTACAATTGTGGAGAAAATAGTAGTAATTTTGTAAAGCCATGGGTCTATTTTGGGGGCTTCAATTTGTCAACCTAGAGAATATTCAAAATTTTATTGTAGAGGGATATTCTTAGCTAAGTGTTGAAGTTTTCAATAGTTGAAATAACTTTGTGGTTGGAATATATACCAAATAATTGAGGATGGTCATAGTCTTATATCAAGACTCCAAGATGTGTCTATCTATTACATTTACCATGAAGGTAGTGGCATAGTGGATGTGTTGGTGGTGAGGAGATATTTTTTGGTGTAATTATGTATTTACTAATTATCAATTTACTTAATTTTACTTAGGTTAATGCATTAGCATATTAGTTATCATGTAGACACCTAGGAGTTTGCATATTCACATGAGTTGTCATGTAGACAAAATAGTAGTTTGTACTCCAATTGAGCACATGTTGTCTACTACATCTCTTAATGAGATACACTTTTGCATTCTTATCTTCTCATTGTTTCATGTACATTATGCACAATGGAGGATAATTCACTCTCAGTGGACATGTGCTTAGTTGTTATGCTTTTCTCTTTGCTGACTCCTAGTCACATCAATTGCCTTTATATACAAGGCACTTCTATAATCCATTTATCCAATTATTTGATATTCAATCATTTGGTATCCATTCTCATTTGACCATCATTTGTCTCTATCGTTCTATCTATTGAGCTTCTTGATCTTGGTGTTGAATTATTGCCTTAGGCAAAGTCTTACATGGTATCAAAGCTATACCAAATTATTACATGGTATAAGAGATACAGGAGTTTTATTGCATAGCCATAAGAGAGAATTGTTTTAATAGGTCAAGATTGGAGCTTGGTGGTGGCAATAAGAAGTTGGCGTCACATTCAGAAGGTCAGAAAAACCCCAAATTGAGTTTTGTTTCATCAAAATTAGACATTTGAGGTAAAATCTAGAGTCATTTGATTTTTGAAGGTACGACGGTGACAATTCAAGAAAAATAATTACAAAGGTTGTTTGAGATCTATGTTCCTAAATTTTTCAAAATACTACCAATCTTGATTTTCACAACTTTATAGGCTTCGTTCAAGTTCATATAGACACATATTTAGGCACTATTCTTTTTTAAAGTGCATAATTTTTTATCTATTTTCCAAATTTGGTATTAGTTTGGAGTAATTTTTAGTAGACATAGTACTTTTAGGATTTGGTCATTTTTGGCCCATTTTGGCACTTGTAGTTAATTAGATCCTTGAGAGATCTTGTTTCTTATCTTTATGATTCATATAAAGCTTCATATTTTTTATTGTAACTATCAAAATTAGAAGTCCAGTTTGGCTCATTTTGACAAGTGGCAATTGTACATGCACTTAGTATAAAGTTCCAAAAATCTATTTAGGGGGTGTTGCATTTATTAGTACATCATGGATGAAGAAGATTTAATTATCTTGAATACACAAAACTATAAGCAATGGAGTGAATTCGTTCTCACTTATCTTAGTGAGAATAATGCATTTCCATTTGTGAAAGGACTTTCATACAATGGTGACACTGTTACAATCATTTGTCGTGCACTCTTTCTACATATATGGATATGGAGGTTATGGATTCACTTGATGACATGAAGTCAACTAATTTTTATGATATTTGGATCTATCTTTGGGAGATGTATGGAGATCTAAATGTTCCTCCATTCCTAAAAGATCTGTTACCTCCAATTGCAGATACAACTTCTCCTATTGATATTGCATCTACCATTGCTCTTGGTGATGCTTATATTCACACAGTAGTGGATTCACATGATCTAGTGTAACAAGATATTCATTGTCTTCCAAACTCAGTCCCTTGGGATGACTTCTTGAAAGACATTGCAAGTTTGTTTTTGGATTCCTACATTAAGGATATGGGAGACACTAATGATGATATACATCTTCTCTTTATTGAGGATGATCCCTTTTCAATTGTTGCAGGTGAACACTCTAATCCTCATGATTCTCCACTCAACCTTTCTTTCGAGTTTGAAATAATTGTGGATACTTTCATACAACATTTGTAGTAGGCCCCTTTCACTTTAATGAATACATTTGAGTCTTTGGATATTACTTTAAATGAATCTCAAACTTCACTTGAGATGGAAAATTGCATGGTTCATCATACTTATGTGTTGCAGATTCCTATGTAGTTTCCTAAGATAGATTACATTCTAAGAGTTCTTCCTATTGATTGGGGAGGATTATTTTGTACATGTATGACACCATTTCTTCCTCAAGGGAGAAATATCATTTAGTTTTCATGGTGAAGCTTCTACATTGATCTAGGAGCATATATCATGGGTATAGATTCTACATTGAGGGGGGGCTTCTTTGTTTCTCTTCCTACTTCTTCCTTTGAGGAGGCATCTTGGTCTTTGGAGTTTGATCCACATTTCTATACAGAGTAGTTGAAATTGGTTCCTTGTCTATAAACATCTTCTATTAAGCTTGATCTTGATTGGTTCATGACATCTTCATTATTCAAGGACCTGGTGACACATCTTCAAACTTTAGAGACAACATACTTCATATGGGTACCCCTTCCATCTTCCTATCGACAATGGGAAGCCTTGTTGCATTTGTATTTGGTTTATCTTCTTCCTAAAGGGAGAAATGTTGTTTGTAGGCATTTGATTCACTTTTTTCTTCAAGCACTCATCATTAGGAGATCATTCACTAAGGGGGTGATTTCATTTCTTTCTATTTCCTTGTTATGGAGGGAGTCTCTATTGTATATGCATGATGTATTTAATAAATGGGGGGTCTTGATTACTCCATCCATACATGCATCTTACTTTATTTTTCTTCTATCCTTTTGGGGGAAGGTTTTTCCTATGTTCTTTTCCCTCTTTCTCCACTTTATGAGAGATTGCATTGCATATCATTTGTACTTGCATATTGTACATGGGTACCTAACATGGCCTAGTAGTTGGACCCATCTTGCATTATCATCTAGCTTTTGTGAGCTTAAGTGCATTCCCCTAAGTTGCACTTAATTGGGGGTGTTAGTGTAAATAAGTATTTACTAATTACACTATACTTAAGTTTACATAGGTTAATGCATTAGCATATTAGTTATCATGTAGATACCTAGTAGTTTGCATATTCACATGAGTTGTCATGTAGAAAAAATAGTAGTTTGTACTCCAATTGAGCACATGTTGTCTACTACATCTCTTTATGAGATACACCTTTGCATTCTTATCCTCTCATTGTTGCACATACATTCATGCACAATGAAGGATAATCCACTCTTGGTGGTTATGTACTTAGTTGTTAGTCTTATTTATTTGCTGACTCCTAGTCATATCAGTTGCCTTTATATACAAGGTACTTCTATAATCCATTGATCCAATTATCTGATATCCAATTATATGATATCCAATCATTTGATATCCATTCTCATTTGATCATCATTTATCTATCTTGTGATATCTACTAAGCTTCTTGATCTTGGTGTTCAATTATTGCCTTAGGCAAATTTTTACATGGTATTAGAGCTATACCAAATTCTTACAATATTAAACTATGGATACGTGCCCCTAGGAAAATGCAAATGAGCTTCCAACTCATATTGAAGGATTAATTAATAAAGAAGCCAAATGTTGATGAGGTATTTTATTAATTCTATTTATATGGCCTTATAGATGGTAATTACTATTTGAGGTGACTTGCTAAAAGGTGACCATATAAGTATTAATTCTGATAGCACCCTGACTAGACAATGAAAGGGTGATAAAGTTGGTAAAACTTGCCTAAATTAGTTCACTATTTTTTGTGAGATTTGGTTGGATTATATTAAAAGGGAAAGAAAAAATATTGTTAAATTTAAAGGTACTCACATTGAAAAGGAAGTGAGTGGAGTTTTAAATAGGTTGGAAAGTACCAAAGAAAATAATGGATTTTCATGGATCAAGACTGTTGAGTTGAATTATTTATTGATGTCATTGTATTTGGTGTCTTTCATTTCACTTTCTTAGATTACAAGTTTCTGGATGTTATCTCCAGTGTTTCTAATCTTCATCCAAGCCAAGCTAGGGTTATCTTAGATATTTTGGACAATTTTATTGAGGACATGGATGAGAGTGGGGAAATGGGCATGAACCCTATTCATATTGAGATGAGTACTATTGAAAAATACAAAGAGGTGGCATGGACATGTCTGAGATAGGGTGGTTTGGTGTTGTTCATGTAGTGTATTGAATGATATGATGATGTGGTTTCTATTTAGTTTTTAAACTCTTGGACTAATAGGAGGGTGGTCATGAATGGGATCTCATTTATCAATGAAAATTTCATAGCTAAAGTTGGCAATTTGTCTCTAGCAGGCAGAAAATGGAGGAATCAAACCTGTGTTGCTAATGAAATGAGTCTCGACTAGTTTCTCTGACCTAGAGAAGGCCCTATGCATGATCATGGTGTGTTGGTCAAACTGAACCTTTCAGATCACTCGAACGATGTATTCTATGATATTATGAGATATCTCATGTTGTAGGGTAGATTTCATATTTTCTACTACTAAGATTTCCCCATATTAAATATTTTAAAGAATTGTGATCTCATAACCTTTCAATTTTTTCTTCTAGATTCTATGGAAGATAACATCTCTAGGGTTAGGAAGAAGATTAAAAAGGAAAAACACTACACTATCTTGCACTAGGCCTTTATGTATAAATTATATGATTTTTATAAGAACCTTTGTCCCATCCAACCTATAAATGTGCAAGTGGTTCTTCCTAATCTAGTTCATTGTACTTCTACCTCACAAATCTCTACTAATGTGTTCTCCTCTATGGAAACAAAAACCCCAAAACCCACCCTGCTGAAGCAAAACAATATGGAGAAGGATATCTAGATTGTGGACTTAGATGTTGAAATTGAAGATGGAAGGAAGCAATCCCTAAGAAATAAGAAGAAGAGGGTCAATGTTGTCCTTGTATCTAAGCTTGAAAGATCCCTTGTTCTAAATCCACTAATAGTGGTAAGTATATACCACCTTAGAAAAAATAGAAAAGCAAGACTTCTAGGAGGAAATATATTAGAGAAGAGGAAGAAGAAATTGTTATTGAGGATAAACGTTAGGATAGTAGTTTATTTATTCACTTTCCCTCTCATGTCTGTGATACACATAAGAAAAATACCCCTGATATGATAGGGAGTGACAAGGGGGAGACTCTCAACTCCTCCCAGCATCCTACTAAAAAAGGTGATGAAGCCCTTGATAGGGACACCCAATGGCCCCACCTACTAGTGTTCAAAATTAAGATTTTAGGGTTACTAAAAGAATCCTTAAAAGGTTGGAGGAAAGACAAGAGATCCTCAAAAAAAGGTTTGATGAGGTTATTGGGTTTTCTATGAGGGTGATGCATTCGTTTCCCCCCACCCTTCACCTTCTGCATGTGGAGAAAGAGGACCTAACTTCTACAGTAGGATTGGACACAATGGGTTCACTTTATAGGTTATTGGAAGATGATTGGCTCCAACTACTACTGGATAATCCTAAGGGGAGGGACAAGAATAAGGGGAATTAGTTCACCCTTTAGTTTAAGTTTAAGTTTTTTCTATGCTTACTATTACAACACTTGACCCATTAGGGTCTTGTTTATGGTGCTTTTATGGATGCATGTTTATTATAATGTTTATATTTTAATGTTTTATACTTTCAATTGTTTTCTTTCTCATAGTTGGGAAACTTTAGTGGGGGTTTTTATGAAATTAGAAGCTGAGTTGCGGAAACAAAGAGCATGTCACCAGAAAAGAGATGTTGATAATTCCTTAGATGGGGAAGAGGAAGATGATCTAGTGGAAGAGCAAGTGGATGAAGAGAAAATTATTTGTGAACCAGAAGTTGAAGAAGATGAAAGAGAAGAGGAAGAGCATGAAGATAACTAGATTTGTATGCCAAAAGTAGATGAAGGTGATTGGAAGACTAAAAAAATGGAGGAAGAGTATAGTACCTTAGTTGGAGATCAAGCAAGTGGAGTAGTTACGTGCATTGTTGATGACATAAAAGAGGCAAGTGAAGCTGAAGATGTCAAACAGGTAAATTCTTATGAATCATGGGATGTTGTCTTTGATATGAGTTTGAAAGATACTAATGATGGTTTGCATGAGGATCTTGTTTGTGATGTATGGTATGCAAAGGAAGATTGGTATGGTGTTACTGGATTTATTACAGGTGTGATTAATTCAACAAGATTGGATGAGGATGAGATTTATACTTGGATAGAGTTCATTGAAAAGGATAAATTTCAGCATCAGATACTTGTTCCAGCTATGTGTTGGAGGAAGAGGAAAAAAATCTGTCAATAGTGGCTACTTCATTTTGTGAATCCATATTCACAAAATTTTTCCTACCATGGGAGTCAGATGCAGGAGCATCATGCATCAGCAAAAAAAAAAATGTGGAAGATTTGCATGTTGGTTTTCTTGTCCCTATTGAGGTGGAAGCTTGTGGTGAAGATGAAGATGGTTCTATATCTTTCTTTTGACATCAAAGTGTGGGACACACTTTTCTATCAACCAAGGGAGTCTAATGCAGGAGCATCTTGCATGGCAAAATTAAATTATTAGAAAAAAAAAAAGGAAAAAATATATATATATATATATTATGGAGAGAGAAAGTGACAAAAATGGAAGGAAAATAATAGAAAATAGAAAAATAGGAAAAATGGAGAAAAGAGGAATTTCTATTTTCAAGGTGCATGGGTGGCTTAAATAGAAAATAATAAAAATAGTTGTCATTCCATTAATCGAGGTGTGTAGGTGGCATTTTATAATTTTGTGGAAAGCTCCTTAAATCATGTATTTAATTTTTGTTGGGTGCTTAGTTTTATTTGGGTGGGAATTTAATATTTATTTAAAGGTAGTTGTATTTACCTTTTATCCCACATTGGTCGTGTTTGTAATGTCTTGGGTTAGAAGTGCCTGTTTGAGAAAGGCTTATTATCATTTGTAATCAAGTTCAAGAAATGGAAGCTCTTCTAAAGGAAGTTCGAGAAATATAAGTTCTTGAGTTGTAAGCTCTTCAAATGTAATCTCTTCCAATGAATTTCAAGTATTAATGGATGCTTTTATGAAGCATTTTTGTGATCTCTCTATCTCCATATTGTTGCATTTTTGGTTGTGTGTTGGTACGGGTGGTGTGGCCCATCATCAGTTTGTTAAATGTAACTTACTAATTACACTTTACTTAGTCTTACTTACGATAATGCATTGCACAATAGCTTTTTCTTGAATGCAGTGTTTATTAATTGGAAAATTCATTAATGAATAGATAATCAATGAAGTCATAGTGAACAGAAATAAATTATATTGCAAGAAATAAAACTTTCCTATATTTGAGTATTTTGACTTGCAATTTTCTTTTTTGAAAATATTAATCCTAAATTTTATTAGTTTCAAGAAAATGATATAGTACACCAAAATATGGCTTTGAAAGAACATAATAATTTTTAAAACAAAAATCTTTTATGTATTTTCTTGGCATTTCTAATGTACGATTTTATATTGAATCCATAAAGATGTTTTAGCAATCTAATATATGAGTTCTATTTTTGTATTCCCTTGCTTTAGACTAATACTTAATAATTGGAGACTTTATTTTCTCATAGTTAAGCTATATTATTTTTAAAGATTAGATAATATTTTACATATAAATTGGTCCATCTCTTTATCCAACTTATTTTTATTATTATTCATCTCTAAAAACTAATGGTCATCATTATTGGTGTATTTAAATATTTTCTAATTATACTTTACTTAAGCTTAATTTAGATAATGCATACAATAGTTTCTCCTTGAATGTATTCTTTATTAATTAGAAAATATTTTCATGAATACATAATCAATGAATTCATTGTGATAAGAAAAAAATTCTATTAGAGGAACTAAAACTATCCTATATTTGAGTAGTTTGACATGCAAATTCATTTTTTTTTTGAAAATATCAATCTTAAAGTTTATTAGTTTAAAGAAAATTATATGCTACAAAAAATTGTGGGTTAGATTAACTTGAAAATTTTACATGAATTTTTCTTTATCAATTCCCTTTATTTTTCTAATGTATAATTTTATGTTTATGTTTTATAATAGTGCATTTTAGACTAATGCTTCATAATTTTAGGCTTTATTTTATTTTGGTTAAGATATATTATGTTTTAAGATTAGTTCATCCATATATCTATTAGTGCAAAATATATTCTATTTTACATATAAATTGGTCAATCTTTTTATCCAACTTGTTTTTATTATTATCCATCTCTAAAAATTAATGCTCATCCTTGTTGCTGGGTATGTGCAGGATTATGGTCAACCAAACTATGCTCTTAAGCGGCAATAAATTATCAAAAAATCAGGGTTATGCCAACTCCACATGCAATTTTCTACTTGTTATTAATTTTATACCAAAAAGTTGAGACAAAAGAATCTCTAGCAAATTGAATCTAGTTTCTAAACTAATAGGACTTATCTCAAAAAAAAAAAAAATCGGTGGGTCAAATTTTTTAATTTTAATGCAATATTACAAAAAAATTTAGAACAAAAACAAGAAGCAGACGTATGCCTGACAACCTTAGTCAAAATCAAATGATAATATTTTTTAATAATATTCTAGATATAAGTAGTAGACTCATGCCTAGATGTGACACATATTTTTGGGTATTTTTATTCTAAATAAATAATAAATAATAAATTTTTGACTTTAGTATTTTTGGAATTAAAAAACTCTCGTGTCTGACCACCTTAACTAATTCAAAACTCTATAAAATACAATTTTTCATTTTTCCCTCATAGTAGAAGAAACATAGAATGTGATGCAACTTTTGGATTTATAAAATGTTGTACCATTTGAAAGTTATAGGTTTTTTTCAAGTAGTGTGTCAGTCAACACTTTATACATTACTCCATTAGAAAATAAGTAATAATTACTTACTAAACTCATAATTTGACAAACCTTACATTTATGGAAAGATAAGAAAATTGTTAAGAAATCCTTTTCATTTCATCAAATTTTGGTGGAAAAAGAGTCGTCGACTACATGTTTGAAGTAAAAATCACATAAAAATAGGCCAAAATCACATTTAAAGGATGTTTTTAAAGTTGACAATATAGATTTTGTATCAAAAGATATAGAAAACCTTATAAAGATATTCATTGTTTTCATTTAGTATTAGGGTGGGTGGGAAAAAGGTTGGAACAAATTTTGAAATGGTTTGAGATATTTCAGAACTACAGATTTTTTAAATCACCACATTTTGGCACACCATGATCCTGCACATACCCTAGTTTAATTAAATATTTACTAGTTACACTTTACTTAAGTTTACTTTAGATATTGCATTGCACAATAGTTTATCCGTGAATTTATCTCAGTCAACCTTTACTATATATATCACATTACCATCCTTATTGTGATATATTTATAAGGCTCTAACTGTGTAGTTTTTAAGTCAAACTCATTGACCAATGTATCATGAGTAGTTATTCACACATAAATCCATCTGTCATGAGAATAACACTCACTAGATCTAGGTGATACTCCTAGAGGTGAAGCATTAGGACTTCATGGGAAGTCACACATCCTAGTACTACTCCAACTTGAGTACAATTAACTTTGGAGTTCACTCCATGGTTAAACCCACTCTTCCTATTAACCTAATTTTAAAACCTTCATGAAGTGTTGTTCCTTATGAATAATTATTAGAAATACCCTTAATCTCATCAATTGATAAGAAGGAGATATTTTTCCGTAGCTAGTCAAATTATGATATTACTATTATGATATAACTATGTAGTTTTTGAGTCAAACTTATCAAACCCTCTATCATGAGTAGTGATTCACACATGAATCCATCTCTTATTAGAATAAATGAAACACTTTGCACTCCTTACATCTAGGTGATGCTCGTAGAGGTTAGCATTAAGACTTTCTGGGAGGTCACCCATCCCAGTACTACTCTATCTAGAGAAAAATTAACTATAGTGTTCCCTCCATGGTTAAACCCACTGTTATTGCAATGCCATTTGAAAAACCTTCACCAAGCTTTGTGCCTTAAGATCTATAAATAAATAGATTTGTCCTTTGAAAAAAAAAAGTAAATAATGAATCAATATACCGAAAAAGAACAAAACATACTAATAGTTGAATGAGTTACCATTGATTGATAATCATCCTTTCAATTACAAAGAAATACAAAATAAAAAAATCAAACTCATTCCTTTGTCCTTGTTATAATCAATAATTACAAAATCATCTTCCTCCTCTAGCCTCTGACTTCAGAAAGAGAAGAACCATGTTCTTCACTTCTTGACAAATACTTATTATCTCGGCGATGATTAGTAGTTTTAGTAATTGATTCTTGAATGATGGGTAAAAGCACAAACCTATGTCACCCTTTTAGAAAGGAAAAGGCTAGCATAAGTATAACTATTCACTTATAATGACTTAAAACTAGTATTATTATTTAGAATTTGAAAATGAAGTAAACTAATGAAATGTGTAGAAATGGATGAAGTTTAGAATTGTAAATTTTAATAATTATTTGGAATAAGAAATGATATATTTTACTATTTTTAAAGTTAACTTTTTAGTTTTTAAAAAATGCTGAAAATTAGGGGTTTAGTTCCCACCACAAAGTGGCATGGAAATAAAACATAATAAAAAATAGTAAGAGTTACTAAAATGTCTTTTTTCTAAAATAATTTTATTTGTTTAGTAATTTGATACTAACTAGTATAAAACATGCATTTAATAGACATTTCCAACTAGAAAAGTGTGAGACCATATATAACTTAACTATAATAAATTCATCAAGATCATGTGTTTGAAAAAAATTGATTTTTAGATAGAAATACTTAAATTTTGTCGTTCTGATAAGTCAACCTAAAAGGTGACACAACTTTGTACTTTTACCCTGATATTTCTTTTAATTTCGAACATTAACATTCCCAAAAACTTTCCTACTCTTGGTCTTCTTTTATAATCTTTATATTTATCTCCAAATTACCCCTTAATGAGTTATTAGGATTATATTACAAGACAAAGATAGCAATATTTAGGAAAAGATTCTTTATGCCATGTTGCCATGTGATGTTAGCATTGGCACTGAGTATTTCATAAACATTTGGGGTCTAAAGTTGGTGGAGGAACCAGATATATTGCTTCAACAAAGGTTCAATTTTATGCAATTGCAAGCTCGCATCATACATATTGAAATTTCATTTTTTAATGTTGTAAACATATTAAAAAATGGTTATGCATTAAAGAGGCTTTCAAGAAGTTGCCATCTATATGTTGCTACATAGAAACTTAACACCATTGCAACCACTAACTATTAATCTCCTATCATAAATTGTTATTAAACTGTCAAAAATAAATTCATAGCTAGTATCAAAAAATAACACAACTCCAACTTCACGAATAAAATATGAAAAGAAATTCACAAGACAAAGAACACAATATTTTTGGACAAATTTTCCCTAGTAAAACCTATAAGGGAAAACAAGTTCTATAGATGGAAAATTTATTAACTTCAGCAAATCAAGAGATACAAAATTCCTTACCTATTAATGAAATAATTCAGACAACCTTATAATTTTTCCTATTGATATACTCCACTACTATCACAACACCCTTGCTAACACTGTAAGACCATTTTCTATCACTACAAACTCAATTCATAATAGTGCAAATGCTTCTACAACTTGTAATCCTTTGTTTTGTTCTCTAAATGTCTTCCTTGACCCCTATTCTATACTACCTAACCAAGAGGTTTCTAGTTGCTTCTTGATCAAGACAACCTAGACAAGAAGTTTCTAGTTGCTTCTCAATTAAAATAACTTACCAATAGGTTGGTAGTTGCTTCTAGAAGAAGTCAATTAATTGAGAAATATTTGCTAATAATCACATATGGATGAACAACTATCCAAACTACCTAAAACTAACACTTTCTCTTAGTGAGGAAGTTGGTTTTTATGACACCAAACTTATCTTTGAAGAAGATGAATTTAGCCTTCCACAATTCCTTAGTTAGAATGTCTGCTACCTGCTCCTCTATAAGTATGTATTGTAGCTAAACAACCCCACATTACAAAAAATCTCTAATGAAGTGATATCTAATGTCTATGTGTCTAGACCTATCATGAAACACTGGATTCTTAGACAACTTGATGCAACTCTAATTGTCACAGTGTATCATAGTAGTCTCAACCTCCTCACCAAACAAGGCTACTAACAACTTTTGAAGCCATATAGCTTCACATGTCGACATGCTAGCTACTATGTATTATGCTTCTACTGAACTCAAATCCATAGACTTTTTCTTCCTATTGAACCAAGATACAACTCCTGATCCCAAACTAAAACAACACCCTAAAGTTCTCTTTTTGTCTATTGTAATTCTTGCCCAATCTACATCAGTATAGCCTATCAATCTGATACCTTCAGCTTGAATATATCTTATCCCATACTCAACTATACCACACAAGTAACATAATACATGCTTGGTCATTGTCCAATGCATTCTCTTTGGTTCATCCATGAACTTACCAAGATAGTTTACTACAAATACTATATCTGGCCTAGTGTTCACCAAATACATAACTACCTATATAAATTGGGATCTACATCTTTCTCCTTAGATGTATCTACCTTTCTCCAATTCATGATCATGGGTGTAGACATGGCTTTGCAATCCTCCATCTTGAATCTCTTCAAGATTTTAATGTAATATTTCCCTTGACCAAGAAAAATCTCACCATCTATCTACCACACCTCCATGCCTAAAAATGTAGTGAATAAGTCCTAAGTCCTTCATATCAAACTCTTCTACAAGATCCCTCTTGTAGTCTTTTGTGAGCCCTAGTGCACCTATAAGAAATGAGTCATCCACATAAAGAACAAGAATGAGAACCTCACCCCCAACCACCAAGTAGTAGAGGTTAGCATCTGCTTCACCCTTCATAGAGCCCATTTCCTCTAGGTATGTATAAATGTGCTCATACCACACTTTTGAAACCTTCTTCTATTCTTATAATGCTCTATTCAATTTTCACATGTGGGTCTCTTTGTTGTGTGCTACAAAGCCTTTTGGCTACCCCATGTATATCTCCTCCTTTAATTCACCTTTAAGGAATACTATCTTGGCATCCATTTGATGGATTTTCCATCCCATCTATGCTACAAATGAGATCAAAGCTTGTATAGAAGTATACTTGGCCACTAGAGAAAATGTCTCCTCATAGTCTATTCCCTTCTTCTATGAGAACCCCTTGGCCACAAACCTTTCCTATATTTCTTGATGCTACCATCTACACCATGCTTTATCTTATAGATCAAACATGATCGAACAATTTCATTATCTATTGGTCTAGGAACTACCCCCCACACATCATTCTACATAATTGAGTTATACTTCTCAACCATAGCGTCTTGCCATGCCTGATTCTTAGTAGCGTCTTGATAGTTGGAAGGTTCACTATCTACCAACTAACTAATGCCACATAGTCATTGAACTTGGTTGGATGTCTCTACTATCTAATACTCTTCCTAGGAGCTCCCACAAACTCTCAAGTATCCCCTAGTGTCTCTTGAACCTCGTGGTTCCGACTGCCAACTGTAGAGGATGAAATATCAACCTCTAATTCTTCTAGATGCATTTCCTATTGCACCTATTGCTCCATGCATTTTTAATCTTCACCACTTGAGCCTACACTTGTATTGGCAACTATACTTGTGCTCTACTGCCCTTGACTAGGCCTTGGAGCTTCTATTTGCTACTCACTCTGATCATCTGCTAGAAAATCCCTACAGCTTCTCAATGCCTTTTCCTCCATGAACTTTACATCATGCTTGATAATAATTCTTCTAGTCCCAAGGATATAAATCCTATATGCATTTGATGTTTCACTACACCCAACAAAGTACTCTCTCTCTATAGTCTAATCTAACTTGGTACGTGCATCACCTCGAATATGAAAATATGCCAAACTCCCAAATATTTTGAAATGAATAACATTATGATTCTTACCTATGAAAGCTTCCTTTAGTTTCGTCATCTCTAGCACCTTATTTCGAACCCTATTCTGAATGTAGACTATTGTACTACATGCTTCTGTCCATAAATAGCGGAGCATATCCTAGTCATGTACCATAGCTCTTGTTGCCTCCAATACAAAATGGTTTTTCCCCTCAACAACTCCATTATTCTATGGATTTTCAGGAATATTTCACCCTCTCTTGATTCCTTGTGAGGCCTCGCCCTGACCCCTCGTAGCCTTAATTGTTACTTTATGATTTTGATACTCACGACTCGAGATGTCGAGACATTATCTGATGCTTAGAACATATTATATTATTTCATGCTGTGTGATGTTACTTTCAGATATTTGATGTTTGTTATTTAATGTTTTATGTATATGTATGTTGATGAAATCAGTAAAGGTCAGATTAATACTTTGATTTTAAGAGATTTTAATGGTTAAGAAATGAGAGAAACCCTGATTGATGTATGTTTGAATTTATGTGAATTTTTGATACGTATATACATATGTGCATGTCATTTTATGGGACTACTAATGTTTGCAATGAGTGTGCAGATATTTTAGCCAAGACAACCAACAGAGGAACATAACTGATCGCTATGTGCTAATTTTGGAAACCTTGTCATTCATAATTCAAATATTTTTATTGTGAGATGTATGTATGTATCTTTCTGTGATAAGTAAGTGTTAATGTTCGTAATTGTGTTCTTATAGTGTCACTTGACACTCGTGAATTTGATTATGTTCTTCAGCGTGCCTATTAGGGTTAACTAACTAACCTTTGGACCTAAGTCAGATTAGGTTAGTGTCTTTTTTTGATTTGGCTCTAAATCGAGTTTAGTCAACCCTAATCTGGATTAATGCTTAATTTGCATTTTTAGAGTTGATAGATGGTTCTAAATTTATGTCCTAGCTTTTTTTTGGTTCCAAACCTTTTCCTAAGGCTTCAAAACATGAAATAATTATACCCAATGGGTATGGGTATGGGTTGGGGGTCTTTTCCAACCCCTAAGCCCCTTTTACTGACTTTTGAGGTCACCTAAAAAGTCTCTTTTGCCTTTGTGCGAAAATTGACTATGCCTACCATGAGTTGTCTCACCTCACCTCCACTTAGTGGCTAACCATAGTATGGGTTGAGTTAGGAACTTCTAGATTTGTAGGTGGGTGGGAGAAGGTATTATTTTTTTGGGTGGTTGAGTTTGAGGCCCATTTAGAGGCCCTTCTTAGAGTAGTTTAGGTTGTTACCCAATCTCTACTTTTAGAGAGGAGACTTAGAAGATTGAAGGAAGGAAGGGAAAGGCTCTAATCAAACTTGTTCATTTTCCATTACCTCTTGTGCAGGTAGGAATTCTCATCTCCCTTGTTTAGATTTTCATGTTTTTTTCATGCTTATGCTACCTTGTTGTTGTTTGAATGCTTTTATGTTTGTGGGTATGTTGGGAAGATTTGAAAACCATGTCTTTCTTTGAATTTTTTCCTTCAATGTTTATGTTTGAATTTTTAAGTTTTCTTGTATGGGAGTTTTTGCATTACTCACCCTTGGAGAGGGAAGAACTTGCCAATTTCGGGAAAGGTCCTTTTAGTTGGACTCCAACAGTGTAGAGTCTCTTCTTAGGATGAGAAGAGTGACAGAGGGTAGGGTGTTATAGGCCCCTACCTGTTAGCACAAACCATGTATGAGTTTTTGCATGTAAGAATGGAAGAACGAAAGTTCTTCATTTATAGCTCCGATTGGGCACCTGATTTGGTGTTGTGTCTGACATCTCCTATTGGAAAAATCCACCTTTCCCTAGTTTTGATTAATTGTGAATCCTATTGTGATAACCTTGTATGAATATGCATGTTTTAATTGTTTCTTGGTCATGCTTGTTGTCACCTAATCAGATTTTGTTCTCTCTACGGTTCGTAGAAATGTGTTGCAGAATTTGGTATGAAACCCTTGATGAGGGTCAGGAAGGAAATTCAATTAAATATTTGTAATTCGGGATTAAAATCCTATTTAATTTGTATTTCAAACATTTTTGTAATGTTAACGAAGCCGAGTTTTCTTCTTGGTTCTTTCTTGGTTGAGCCTTTGAATCGGGTTTGCCAATAAAATTGGTGTTCGAGTACAATTGTTTATCATGTGATTTAATCGTAATTTTAAATTAGATGGATGCACATCAAAAATAGGATGAAATGATGACGGTTTAATTAAGAAAAATTTTCAAGTTTCCTTATATGTTGAAAGAAAAAAATTATATTATGAATGTAAGTTTAGTTTTTTTTATTATTGCAATTAAATCAATTTTTGCATTATGGTTAATGAATAATTCAAATTCATGGTATATATTAAGTTTGTAACAAGTCCTTATAGATTACTTTGAAAATAAAAATATACCCCCATCTTCGTAATATATCAACTTTAAAATCTTATACTTAGAAAATTATAAGACAAAACAAAAATGTGTTTCAAGAGAGTAAAAACTCTCTGTCTTTTGTATGGGAGAAGCAAATTAAATGACCTTTAGAAATAGAGAATCTTTAAAAGATTCTGTTAAATATCTTTAATATCTAAAATATGCTCTATTTTTATTCTAAAAGAATTAGAGACAAAAGATATATATAAAAAATTAAAAAAATTAAACAATATCTATTCTTACCTATATTACTTTATGTCTTCAATGCTTTCCCATATCCCCTTGAGGTTTGAAAAGACTTATGTTTTAAAAAAAAAAACAAAATCACCAAATCTTGATGAGGGTGATGTCACCCTATCCCCTCACTCTAACCTTGTGCAGCGGTCAAATCTCCTTGGTATGCACTATCTTGACTTGCTGTATATTGGAGATGTATTAAAGTTTGTTGTTAACTTTATATCCATCCTCAAATTTTTGAGTCGCCTCCTCTTTTCTTTATGTCTACACTTGTGTGGGTAGAGCGCTATCCCAAGGGTAGTGCCTGGGAAGCGCATGTCCTTTGGGATGCGCAGACATAGGGAGTAGGGTGGGGCATAGGGGGTAGAGTTAGTATTAGGGGTAGTTAGTTTTAGGCTAGGTGTTAGGTTAGATGTTAGGTCTTAGTATAGGTGTTTAGTGTTAGTAGTTAGTTTAAATTTATTTAAAATTGTAAATTAGTTTAGTTTATTAAAATTGTTTTTAGTTAATAGTATATAGTATGTTTTGTAGTTACTTAATGTTGTTTATTAATAATTTTAATTAGTTAGTTTAATTATTTATGTTGTTTAAAATTGTTATTGTTTAAAAGTTATTTTTCTTTTAAATGCTAATATATATTTTATAGTAATAGTTCAAATATATGTATTAAAGTGAAGTTTTATTTAAAGTTTAGTCACTATTTTCTATATAGTTAGATCAGAATTTAGATTTAGTTCATTGTCAGTCAATTAAGTTTATGTCTAGTTTAAGCTTCACATTAATAACTTTAATTTAAATATTGGTATAGTGTTTTGTTTCTATTTATTATAATTGTTTTAGTGCTTAGATTTTAAGATGAAGTTAGAAGATTAGTCCTAATTTAGTAAAATCTTTTTATCAATTTATTTGATAATGTTAGTTAGTTTTGTTAGTTAAAATCTAGGGTAGGTTGCATCCTCAATCATTTGCATTCTAATTATTAATTCAAATAAAAATTGTGTTCTTGCCCTCATAGTTTGGGCATGACATTTTGGTATCAAAGCCTAGTTTCAACACTAGGAACCTTAAACTATTACGCTTCTAAAAAAACTTAAAACGAAACGTTTAATTGTGTAAGATGCCTCTTGTTACTCGAAGCAACCAATGAGGCAGAGGTCGTAGGGTGAGAGGTGGTAGAGTGGGATAGGAGGATGGACCACCTCCACCAACACCAACACCTAACCTGAACCAGGACATTTTGGATGCACTTCAAACTTTGATCGGTGTAGTTCAGCAGATAGTAGTACCTATAGTTCAGCCAGTTCACTAGATTCTAGTAATTGAAGTAGAGGGACTTGGAGGAGGTAGACCTAGAGTCATAGATAGGACTAGGAGGCCCCCACCAAGACAGTTAGAGGGACAGGATGAGCACGAAGGTGAGTCAATACACTAGAGAGGACCCCCACTTGACAGACCTCCTAGACATATAGGAGATGATATCAGGGAATTGATTCGACTTGAGCCACTATTTTTTATCTGTTCCACTAAAGGGATAGTAGCAGAGGCATAGTTATAGAGCCTACAATGATGCTTTGGGTTATTCCCTTATGGGAGTAATCTAAAGGCACGCCTAGCAGTTCATCAGTTGAGAGGAGATGCCTCCAATTGGTGGCATCAGGAGGAGATCATAGGTGGAGTGAGGATGGATACCCTCACATGGGAGTCTTTCCTATAAATATTTTGAGAGAGGTACTTGTTAGAGAATTTTTGACAGAAACAGATAGAGGAGTTTCATTCTCTTTATTAGAGAGGTCTTATAGTGGCTCAGTATGAGAGCAGGTTTCTCGAGATCCTTCCTTATGTGGAATACATGAAGGACGAGAAACTATGAGTGCATCACTTTATCATGGGTCTAAATTTCTTACTTCAGGGTCTAGTTCAGGTGGCCTTCTCTACCACCTTCAAACAGGTAGTGGAGATAGCACTAGTGGTAGAGGATACTCAGGGTAGATAGGAATCACAGGATCGGTCTCAGAACTGAAACTCTACCTGGCAGAAACCCCCTTGGAAAGGGAATCAAAACTATACACCAGGGTCCTCTAAGGGCCAATAGTCTTAGCAGCAACAGAAAGAAACCTCACAGGGTTATCAGGGCTCCAAGCCTAAGCAGTGGTAGTTATAATAGGATTAGAAAGTACATACCCCACAGCCACAATCAGTGCAAACTCAACAGTCTTCTAGGGGCGGATACAGTGGGTCTAGCAGGTCAAGAGGCCCATAGAAGTCTGGATCATAGGATGCATGATCTTATACCCAAGGACCATGCTACACTTGTGGTGGCATGGGTCACATAGCTAGGGAGTGTCAGAGCTGACAGTTGGAGACATGGGCAGGTCCCACAGAATTTTTGCAATGGTTGACAACCGCCAGACTGAACATCAAGCTACAGTGATTGAGGCTATAGGTGGAGTTGGTTGGCCAATTAGAACTAGAGCCTATCCATATTATTACCTGACAGACCCTAGCTCCTCGAGGTCGAGAGCTGGACCAAGTTAGGGTCTAGTGGGAATATTACGATGAGGTCACGATTTCTTGGGAGGATGCAACATGGATGTGATCTCAATACATTTATATTTTGATGAACTCCAGGAGGAATTTCATGCCTAGTAGGGGAGGATGTGAGGCCTCACCCCGACCCTTTGTAGCCTTAGTTGTTACTTTATCATTTTGATACTCATCACTTTAGATGTCGAGACATTATCTGATGCTTAAAACATATTATATTATTTCATGATGTGTGATGTTACTTTTTGATATTTGATGTTTGTCATTTAATGTTTTATGTATATGTATGTTGATGAAATCAGTAAATGTAGGATTGATACTTTGATTTAAGAGATTTTAATGGTTAAGAAATGAGAGAAACCCTGATTGATTTATGTTTCAATTTATGTGAATTTCTGATACGTATATACATATGTGCATGTGATTTTATGGGATTATTGATGTGTGCAATGAGTGTGTAAATATTTTAGCTAAGACAACTAATGGAGGAACAGAATTGATCACTAGGTGCTAATTTTGGAAACCTTGTTGTTCATAATTCAAGAATTTTTATTGTGAGATGTATGTATGTATCTTTCTGTGATCAGTAAATGTTAATATTCGTAACTGTGTTCTTATAGTGTCACTTGACACTCATGAATTTGATTATGTTCTTCAGCATTCTTATTAGGGTTAACTGTGTAACCTTTGGACCTAAGTCAGATTAGGTTAGTGCCTTTTTTTGATTTGGCTCTTAATCAAGTTTAGTCATCCCTAATCCAGATTAGTGCTTAATCTGCATTTTTAGAGTTGATAGATGGTCCTAAATTTATGTCCTAGCTTTTTTTTGGTTCCAAACCTTTTCCTAAGGCTTTAAAACATGAAATAATTATACCCAAGGGATATTGGTATGGGTTGGGGGTCTTTTCCAACCCCTAAGCCCCTTTTACTGACTTTTGAGGTCACTTAAAAAGTCTCTTTTGCCTTTGTGCAAAAATTGACTATGCCTACCATGAGTTGTCTCACCTCACCTCCACTTAGTGGCTAACCATAGTATGGGTTGAGTTAGGAGCTTCTAGATTTGTAGGTGGGTGGGAGAAGTTATTATTTTTTTGGGTGGTTGAGTTTGAGGCCTATTTAGAGGCCCTTCTTGGATTAGTTTAGGTTGTTACCCAATCTCTACTTTTAGAGAGGAGACTTAGAATATTGAAGGAAGGAAGGGAGAGGCTCTACTCAAACTTGTTGATTTGCCATTACCTCTTTGTGTAAGTAGGAATTCTCATCTCCCTTGTTCAAATTTTTATGTTTGTTTCATGCTTATGCTACCTTGTTGTTGTTTAAATGCTTGTATGTTTGTGGGTATGTTAGGAAGATTTGAAAACCATATCTTTCTTTGAATGTTTTCCTTGCATGTTTATGTTTGAATTTTGAAGTTTTCTTGTATGGGTGTTTTGGCATTACTCACCCTTGGAGACAGCAGAAGTGGCCAATTTCGGAAAAGGTCATTTTAGTTGGACTGCAACAGTGTAGAGTCTCTTCTCAAGATGAGAAGAGGGAGAGAGGGTAGGGTGTTATGGGCTCCTACCTGTCAGCACAAACCATGTATGAGTTTTGGCATGTAAGAATGGAAGAACATAAGTTCTTGATTTATAGCCTCGATTGGGCACCTAGTTTGGTGTTGTGTCTGACATCTCATGTTGGAAAAATCCACCTTTCCCTAGTTTTGATTCATTGTGAATCCTATTGTGATAACCTTGTATGAATATAAATGTTTGAATTGTTTCTTGGTCATGCTTGTTGTCACCTAATCATATTTTGTTCTCTCCATGGTTCGTAGAAATGTGTTGCAAAATTTGGTATGAAACCCTTGATGAGGGTCGCGAAGGAAATTCAATTAAATTTTTTTAAGTCGGGATCGAAATCATATGTAATTTGTATTTCAAACTTTATTGTAATGGCAACCAAGTCGAGTTTTCTTCCTGGTTCTTTCCCGGTTGAGCCTTTGAATCAAGTTTGCCAATAAAATTGGTGTTTGAGTATAATTGTTTATCATGTGATTTAATCGTAATTTTAAATTAGATGGATGCACATCAAAAATAGGATGAAATGATGATGGTTTAATTAAGCAAAATTTTCAAGTTTCCTTATATGTTGAAAGAAAAAAATTATATGATGAATGTAAGTTCAGTTTTTGTGATTATTGCAATTAAATCAATTTTTGCATTATGGTTAACAGATAATTCAAATTCTTGGTATATATTAAGTTTGTAAGAAGTCCTTATAGATTACTTTGAAAATAAAAATATACCCCCCTCTTGGTAATATATCAACTTTAAAATCTTATACTTAGAAAATTATAAGACAAAACAAAAATGTGTTTCAAGAGAGTAAAAACTCTCTGTCTTTTATATGGGAGGAGCAAATTAAATGGCCTTTGGAAATAGAGAATCTTTAAGAGATTACCTTAAATATCTTAAATATCTAAAATATGTTCTATTTTTATTCTAAAAGAATAAGAGACAAAAGATATATATTAAAAAATTTTAAAAACGAAACAATATCTATTCTTACCTATATTACTTTATATCTTCAACGCTTTCCCATATCCCCTTGAGCTTTGAAAAGACTTATATTTTAAAAAAATAAACAAAATCACTAAATGCTCATGAGGGTGATGTCACCCTGTCCCCTCACTCTGACCTTGTGCAGTGGTCAAATCTCCTTGGTATGCACTGTCTTGACTTGCTTTTTATTGGAGATGTATTAATGTTTTTTGTTAACTTTATATCCATCCTCAAATTTTTGAGTCGCCTCCTTTTCTCTTTATGTCTGCACTTGTGTGGGTAGAGCGCTGTCCCAAGGATAGTGCTTGGGAAGCGCATGTCCTTTGGGATGCGCAAGCATAGGGAGTAGAGTGGGGCATAGGGGGTAGAGTTAGTATTAGGGGTAGTTAGTTTTAGGCTAGGTGTTAGGTTAGATGTTAGGTGTTAGTATAGGTGTTTAGTGTTAGTAGTTAGTTTAAATTTATTTGAAATTGTAAATTAGTTTAGTTTATTAAAATTGTTTTTAGTTAATAGTATATAGTATGTTTTGTAGTTACTTCATGTTGTTTATTAATAATTTTAATTAGTTAGTTTAATTATTTATGTTGTTTAAAATTGTTATTGTTTAAAAGTTATTTGGTTTTTAAATGCTAATATATATTTTACAGTAATAGTTCAAATATATGTATTAAAGTTAAGTTTTATTTAAAGTTTAGTCACTATTTTGTATACAGTTAGATCAGAATTTAGATTTAGTTAGTTGTTAGTCAATTAAGTTTATGTCTAGTTTAAGCTTCAAATTAATAACTTTAATTTAAATATTGGTATAGTGTATTGTTTCTATTTATTATAATTGTTTTAGTGGTTAGATTTTAAGATGAAGTTAGAAAATTAGTCCTAATTTGGTAAAATCTTTTTATCAATTTATTTGATAATGTTAGTTAGTTTTGTTAGTTAAAATCTAGGGCAGGTTGCATCGTCAATCATTTAATCTCTTTTTATTGTTATAAATCTTAGTCTAATAACGAAAGTTTTAAAATCTTAATGATGTATTCCTCCACAAGAGTTTATAAACTTAAGATGTAATGTAGAGAACCTTTACTTAAACTGTTATCACAATCATTTCAAACTTAAAGCATTCTGATTATTAATTCAAAAAAAAAATTGTGTTCTTGCCCTTGTAGTTTGGGCATGACATTCCTTCCCTGGTATAAAACTCCTAGAAGTTATTTCCTTTGTACTCACCTCCATTATCTGACCAAAGAACCTTTATCTTTTTTCTTGTGAGTTCTCCACTAGAGCCTCAAACTCTTAGAACTGACTGAAAACCTCATCCATGGTCTTCAAGAAGTATATATATGTCTTCCTAGAGAAATCATCGATAAAAGTAACATAATACTTATATCTTAGGAGAGACTTTGTCAATATCGGTCCACAAACATATGAATGTACTAGATCAAGAACACCTTTAGATCTGGTGTCACTCATTGGAAAAAATGTTTTCACAAACTTCCCCAATACATATCCCTTGCATACAAAATCATACTTTGTGCTCACTTTTGGAACACTTCGCACCATCCCATGAAGCAATTTGAGTGCTCCATGATGAATATAGCCCATTGTCCTATGCCATAGCTTTCCAAGATCTCTAGGATTACAATTGCTCATCAGTTCCTCAGGAGTATCAAACTGCAACCTTTAAATGTGACCACTCCTAAATCCAATGGTTATGGGTGATTTCTTATCATTGTGTTTAATCAACACATGTTCCCCCTTAAAGAGTACATTATATCCCCTATCTTGAACAACATATACAAAAATCAAAGCCTTGCACATAAAACACATCATGGAATAGAATTATCTTTCCATTCTCCATTTGAAAATGAATAGTCTCTTTCGTAACTAGGTTGAGTTTGGACAAGTTTCCCATAGAAATCTTGATATTGGTGTTTTCCTTCTTATAATAGGAGAAGTACTGTCCAACTCCTGTCATATGAAATCATGCCCCACTATCTATACCAGATAGTCTATGAGGATGAGCTCACCATACAAGCTATAAGTGAAAAGTCATCTTCCATTCTATTGGAGAGTTCTTCAACACTTTTTGAAGTTGCCACCTAATTCTTTACCTTCTTCTTTTCTAAGAAATCATTGACATACTGACCATACTCATGACATCTGAAGCACTTGACCTTAGAAAGATCCTTCTTCTTCTTCTCACTTTGTGAATTTGATCCTTTGCTAGATACTTTCCCTTTCCCTACTAGGGAAATGTTTTCCTATTCCACCTTACTTTTATAAATCTTATTGGCCCCATTGACAACACTTAGTCTAAACTCCTCTAGAGTGAAATCATTCCATAGTCAATCCCAACTCTATAAGGTATCTCATCCACTGATAACTTGAACAAAGATAGTCCGTTGTTTAGAAAACCCATTTAAGGTTATTCTCACTAGCTCATCATCACTGGGACTATGTCCACTAGCTATTAATGCATCCTTGACAAGTCAAAGCCTAGTGAGGTAACTTGTAACATCTTCTCCCTAGTTCATTTAGGTATTCTTCAGCTTCTCTCTGAGAATCATCTTCTTGTTGGTGTTAGCATTCTAGTACAAATTAAAATGGAATCCCACATCTTCTTCATCATATTTAGCCTTGAGATTTGTCAAACAATATGATCCTTGACACCATAAATGATAACCCTCCTCACCTTGGCATCATCTTTCTTATATGCTACAAGTTGTGTGCATCTGTTGATACAACTACAAAACTGGTAACATAATCTTTGATACCATTAGCTTCCACCAATAAAGAAATTATGGCATTTTGGACACCGAAATTTGAGGCACCATCCAATTTGTCCTGATCTCTCAAACCATCTAAAGCCATCTTAAGGGATTAAAGCAATAATTTTTTTGAATAAATCAACCCTTAATTTTTTTTCTAGGGAAAAAATCTCTACCCTCAACAATGCTTTGATGCCATCTAAAAATTAACACTATTCCAGCCAGTGATTATTAATCGGTGTAGGGGCACCTTGGGAAATGGGGCCCTCACCAATAGTGATTTTTTTGTGAATTCTCTAAGAGAGGTTTGTGTTACCACATTTTGCCCCGCGCCACATTTCAAATTTTGAAGTGCCTGCCCTCCCCAACGGTCCCTCCCTCCAGTTTAAATAATATTCAAAATCGCCCAGGAAATATGAAAAAATTAAATATTTCTAACCTTGCAATATTTGCTAAGTCCCCTAAACCTATTTTCTCTTACCCGCATGTTCCCCATCGCCCGATCTGCGCAAATCAATGGTTAGGCGCTATGTCGCTATCGAGATTTCCAACGCAATTCTCCATAGCGACATGGCACCCTTATGACGCGTGGCGTGGTGGGTCCATGAGATAGAGACCAGTGTTAAGATGACGGGCTAGAGGATGATGTGTATCACCGGAGGGCACCATGTCACTAACGGGAAATGGGTCTTTATCGCCGTTAGCGACATAGCGCCCGGCCGGGAGGTGTGACGGCAAGCAAGTCTACGACGGGCCAATTTTGCGGTGGGAAGAGGTCAGGAAGCCGAAAAGTTTAGAAATGCTGGTGGGGCGCCATGGCGCCATCGAAAAACTCATGAGTTTTCCGTTGGCAACATAGCACCCAAACGGAAAATAGACCATGACGGACTCTCAGGCTTGGTGGGACCGTAGGACGAGACAGGTGGGATGAGCTATCTAACGTTGTGGCCTCGTGATTGGTTAGGGTGGTAGCTCATCTACCACAATGGCATTTCAGATAATGCCACGTTTGCATCAAAGGGTGAGATGACAGTTGGGCACTATCTCGCTATGGGAAGGTTGCCTCGATTTTCCCATAGCGACATAGTGCTTTAGTACCACGTGGCAGGTCAGTGGGGCCAAGTGTTATGGAATTCGCCAGAATGGTGCTACGTCAGGCCAATGAAGGACTGCCACATATGCCAGGTTAGAACACAGACATGACGTGGCACTAGATCTTCAATGCGGCTAGTGCAGTCAGGGGTTGAGTTTTGAGCCGTCAGATTTGCAGAGATCAAGGGCAGGTGCCATCGCGTTATGGGGAAGTTGCATGATGTTTGCCATAGCGAGTTGGAGCCCTTCTGCCACGTGTCCTTGGGGCCCAGGGGGGATGCGTAGTTAACATCATAGTTATGATTGACAGTTAAGTTGCCAAGTCAATGATACAGTCAGGTTGGGGGCATTGCAGTCACAGTTTGGGACCACCACGGATAGAAATAACTGTTGGGCGCTATGTCACTATTAGGAACTTCAGGGCATGGTGCCCATAATGACATAGCGCCCAGTCAAACATAAAGGTGCAGTCAGCACATGAAGAGGACTGCCAGGGTGGCAAAGGGGAGGAAAGTGATTGCCCCAAGTGGCCCAGTCAGCATGTGGACCTGGTTGACTTTTTTGACCCTACTATTTCGTGAACCAGAAAGGATAGAAATCATTTATTTATTTTTTGTCGTGGATCTAATTTCATAATCAATTGCCACCAACTCAGAATGAATACCAGGTGCAGAGGGACACTCCATCTATCCAGTCGATCCATCTACCATGTCAGGGAATGTTGTGGTGCCATTCCTGCCCCCTTTAGTGCCCCTGTTCTCAATGAGATATTGGATTTTTTGTACCCAGAGCCATGCCTAGATCAGATCCTTGATTGGATTTTGCAGATGAGGAATTAATGCCAGTAGGTGAGAAGTGAATGTAATGCAAAAAATCCTCAGTCATGCCCGAATTATAAAGGCAATTTTGTGATCTTTTTTCAAGGTTGACTCTTCCTGATTTCTCTGCTGCTACTTGCAGATTTGCAGTGTAAAAATCCCTTTGTCTCTGAGCTAGATGAACATCCTGTATCATCTCTTTCAGCCATCAACGTGTATGTGTATCATTTTGCCTCTCGTTGATGCATTGTTGAGATCAGTGGTCCGCATACTGTATCTATCTTTGGCCTATTGAATAATATACAAGTGAAATCTTCTATTCTTGGTGTTATTCAGTTGGTCTCCTGATCTGTATGTGGCTGTTGGTTGATATAAGTCTGAATGAATGTATGACCTTGAATGTTACCCTAGTTTCGTAGTGCATATTTGGGTAAAGAACGAGTCTGAACACTTTGTTTTGGTGCATCACCACCTTAGATTAGACTAGGTAGATTTTCTTTAATGCTCTCTTTCTCCCTTTCCCTTCTGAGAATAGATAGGTGTGCCCTGACAGTAAGAGGAAGCCGGCCTTCTCCGGAGACTCAACCTCGCAGTTCAAGTCCCACAGCTTGGAGGTTGTTTCCATGTTTCACTAGGTTGTCCTCGCGTATAGGCCTTGGACAAGGGTGCAAACCTAAGTGACAATAGTTTGTAACTAGAATAAAGGTCTAAGTACCTAGTTATGTACTTTAGTAACATTTCTTAGGGGATAGGAAGTCATAAGTGTCCTAGGAAGGGCCTTAGAATTAGTAAGGTACTCCTTATCATGAACTCCTAGGATAGGTCATTAGCATAGGAAAGGGTCTCTAGCCTTAGGAAGCTAAGACTTAGCCAATTTGGCAAGGAAAAGATGTCAAAAAGATGTAAAGAAAAAGTTGGAAAAAGTTGCAAGGTACAAAATTTGCAACGTTGCAAATATTGTTGAACAACTTTACATAACCCCTTACAAACACGGTGGAGACTAATGAAAAGCATAGTTATCATGGAAAAGACCTAAGAGGTAGTATATAAAAGTAAAAAACCCTAAGTTTCTTGTAGGTGGGTGTCAATGTACAGACAATATGTTGTAGTGTGGATTTTGAATGTAAAAAGACAAAACAAAGAGCAATGAATGTGTTTTTGTGTTGAATAAAATGCCTTAACAACTTGGCATTTTCATTTGGTTTGTTTAGAGGAGTTTTCTTTCACTAAGGTAGGTGTGTGTGTGTTCCTTTTATTGATTGTAAATCTTTTTATTTTTGCTAGTTCATTATCCTAAACTAGGCAGTTGGCATTAGAAGACATGTAACTCATTATCCCATTATAGAAATAGTATGGTCTCTTGGGGATATTGAGTGTACTATATGTACTACCTTCTTGTAGAAGGAAGGGCTATAAAAATCCATGGAATAATTTTTAATCTCTTACCCCAGGCGAGCTAATGCATGCCTGACAAGGGAAGATTAATATTGTAGAGCTTATAAATAGTAGGGTTCTGAAGATCATCAGTAAAAAAAGCATGGATTAGGAAGGTGAGTGAGTTAAGACTCCTTGGGAAGAATGAGAGATTGGTGGCAATCTTGGAAGGAATTAAACTAGTCCATACAATAGAAAGGCCTAGGAAAGGTCAAGAAACCATCAAGAACCCTCAGTTTGTGTAGAGGTGTTGTTCGACCTTTTTGAGATGCAAAACCTAGAAAATATCAGAGTGTTAGTTAAATGAATAGGAGTCTCTGAAAGAAATTTGTGTTGGTTAGTAGAATAAATTTGAGGAAATCCTTGATTTCTTGGAGCAAGAGGGCTAATTGGGGCTCTTTTCTAGTAGCCCTATTTTGTTAGAAAAGTGTGGATTCGGTAAGAATGATGAATGCTTTGAGTTGCTTTGGGAAATGAAAGAACTGTTTTGAGAGGTCATACATCATCTCCATAACCCTACAAGATGTGTCTCAAGATTAGCCAAGAAAAACCTAGTACAAGTTAGGAACCTTGTGTGTTCTCAATCTAGCATGAAAAACTAGCAGGTGGATTGAAGAGGATTTTGTTCAAGATAGAAGAGTGGGGTTTTAGATTAGGGTATCTCTACATAAGAGAGATCCGATAGATGCATTTGGTGGACTTGGAAGTCACCTTAGGTCTCAGTGGTAGACTAGAAGCATGAACTAGTGATTAGTTCATCCCTTCTCCCTATCAAGTGGTATTAGAGCCTTATAAAGGTGTGGGAAAAGTAATTGAAGGGCAAGGTGAATGTTGTCACCTATTGAATCTAGTGGATCTAGCATGATGGTGACCAATGCTAAATTGGCCAAGAAGGTAGAAGAATAAGAGGAAGACAATAAATCTTTGAGGGAAAGGTTTGCTCAACTTGAACATTTTTTAAGTGATGTCCAAGACACATTAGACAAAGTCAAGGACAAGATGGAATAGAAAGAAGAGCACGAAGCCAAAGAGAAGGAGATTGAGTTGGAGGAAGATGCCCCAACACCAGACCCTATTATACCAGAGGAGTCTTTCTTGAAGGCACTCAAAGAAATAAATAGCAAAGCCTTGGAAGGCATTCCTTTGTTCAATAGCAAGATGGATCCAGATCTCATCATGGAATGGATTGAAGGTATGGAGAAAAATTTTGAGTTTGATGGTGTCTCTGATGCTCAAAAGGTCAAGGTGGCAAAGTTAAGGTTAAGAGATAATTCTCTAACCTCATGGAAGTTTGTTCAAATAGAAAGAGAAAAAGAAGGAAAAAGCCCCATTGTCACTTGAAAGGGAATGGTGGCTAAAATTAGGCAGACTTATATCTCTGAAGACTATGAGATACAAATACATATGAGAAGGCAAAATCTTAGACAAAAGAAGATGGATGTACACTCCTACATTGAAGAATTTTAGAAACTATGCTTAAGTTCCAAGGTGGTGGAAGATGAAAGTATTATATTGGAAAGGTATTTGAATGGGCTCAAGTGGTCCATCCAAGAAGACATGAGTCTTGTCACCCCTAAAATATTCTGTCAATGCTATCAAATTTCTCTAAAGGTGGAAGAGAAGGGAAAGAGGAAGCAAGACCATACCTCAAAGAATAGAGGAAGAGGTAAAGATAGTAGAGGATATAGGGGAAGCTATGGAGGAAAAAGTAATGATAGTAGGTCCCAAGGTGAGTCCAAGTTGACTGAACAAAATGGAGAGACGAGTCAAAGAGGTGGTTGAATCAGAGATAGAGGATTTGGAGGAAGAGGTAGATTACTAGGAGGAAGGGGACCATATTAATTTTCTAGTATGAAATGTTACTACTATCAACAATTGGGGCACCTTTCCTATTGGTTTCTTGAAAAAGGGATCAACATCATAGGGTGAAAAGAAAGTGACATATATACATGAAGATGCTTCAAGTTTGAAGCTACCTAATATCCAATTGGATTTAGAGAGTGGTGAGAATTTTATGATAAAGAGGATTTTGATTAAGGAACCAATTAAAGGAGAGCCCAAGAAAAGGTCACTCTTCAGGGTGAGGTGTAAGATTATGGGGAAGGTCTAGAAAGTTATCATAAACTTAGGGTCTAGTGATAACATTATTTTAGAAGATGCCATAGCTAAGCTCAACATTTCCAAAACAACTCATAGCACTCCTTACATAGTCACTTGGTTAAACAAAGAGCAACATATTTTAGTGCATGAGCAAACATGGATTGAGTTTACCATAGGAGGATATAAAGACAAGATTTTATGTGATGTTTTACCCATGGATGCCTATCACTTATTACTAGGTAGACCATGGTAGTTTGATAGAAAGGCCATACACAACAGTAAGCTCGACTCATACACCTTTAAGAAGGATGGAGTGAGTTATAAAATTCAATCACTACTTCAATCAAATAGCCAAGGAATTGGTCCTAATGTACTGATGTTGTAGGGAAAAGAGTTCATGAAAACTCTTGAAAAGGAAGAAGGAGTGGGTTATGGTATTGTGGTGAAACCCAAAGAGGAGACAGAGAATAAGGAGGACATAAATCATGAAGTGAAATGGATTTTGAAGGAAATAAAGAGCATTATATCAGATAGAGCACCTACAGCCCTGCCACCTTAGAGAGTAATCGACCATCAAATAGATATTGTTCTAGGGGCATCATTACCAAACAAGCCACCTGACAAGATCACTCCTAAATAAAATAGGGAAGTTGCAAAGCAAGTGCAAGAATTGATGGATCAAGGGTTAATAAGAAAGAGCATCAACCCATTTGAGGTGCCTACTATTTTGGCACCAAAGAAAGGACAAACATGAAGATTGTGCATAGAATCCAGAGCCATTAACAAGATCACAATCTGGTATAGGTTTCCCAAACCAAGGATTGAGGACCTAATGGATTTCCTAGGAGGGGCTAAGTATTACACCAAGATAGACCTAAAAAATGGTTATCATCAAATAAGAATAAAAGAGGGAGATGAGTGGAAAACAACTTTCAAAACCACTAAAGGACTCTATGAATGGCTAGTCATGCCATTTGGCCTCTCCAATGCTCCAAGTACATTCATGAGGCTCATGAATAAGGTGTTGAAAGAATTCATAGGTAAGTTTGTGATAGTCTATTTAGATGATATATTAATTTTCAGTATGAGCAAAGAGGAACATTTAGAGCATATTAAGTTTGTGTTGTCTAAGTGAAAAGAGGAATGCCTAACCATCAATCTAGACAAGTTTGATTTCATGAAGCAAGAACTAGTCTATTTAGCCTTTGTTCTATCTCAAAGGGATCTTAAAATAGATGAGACTAAAGTTGCAGCAATATTGAGTTGGCCAAATCCCAAGAATTCTAGTTGAGTGAGGATTTTCCATGGCCTAGCTCAATACTATAGAAATTTCATCAGGAACTTTAATGGGAGATGTGCTCCCATGATGGATACTATTAAAGGTGGAATGAAGACAAAATTTGTGTGGACAGCTGTAGTAGACAAGGGATTTGAGATATTGAAGAAAGAGGTAGCTACTAAGCCTATCCTAAAGTTACCTACTTTTAATGAACCTTTTGTTGTGGAATGTGACGCTAGTTACATAGTAGTGGGAGGAGTTTTAAGTCAAAGAAATAGACTAGTGGCTTTCTTTACTGAAAAATTAAATGCAACAAAGAAAAAATACTCTTTCTATGACTTAGAACTTTATGCACTTCTTCAATCCCTCAAGAAATGGATACATTATCTTTTTCCTAAGGAGTTTGTAGTGTTCACTAATAACCAAGCTTTCAATTTTCTCAACTCCCAAGACAAATTCAACCATAAACATGTCAAGTGGGTGGAGTATTTCTAGTTTTATACCTTTACCATAAAGCAAAAGAAGGGGCAGCTCAATAAAGTAGCATATGCCCTAAGTAGAAGGCTACTCACTATTCAAGAAATCCAAGTAAGGAGAATAGGATTGGATAACTTCAAGGAACTATATCAAACTGAGCATACGAGGTGTGTCAAGAGCATCTAAATCTTTTTCATGGTGAGTTTACAGAACATACATTGCAGAATGGACTACTCTTTAAATGAGGGCAATTGTGTGTACCAAAAGGATCCATGAGGGAGAACCTCATTCAAGAAAAACATAATGGGAGTTTGGGTGGCCATTTTGGCTTAAGTAAGACCTTAGAATTGGTCCAAAGATACTACTATTGGCCTAAAATACAAAGAGTTGTTAGAACTTATGCTGAGCAATGCATCATATGTCAAAGAGCAAAGGGTACTTCTACAAATGCAAGACTTTATTAGCCTCTTCCAATACAAAATAGGCCATGGGAATGTGTAAGTATGGATTTTGTGGTTGGCTTGCCCAAAACAAAGAGTAGCTTTGATAGCATCTATGTGGTAGTGTATAGATTTAGCAAAATGAGTCATTTCATTCCATGTAAATTCACTGATGATGCAAGTTATATAGCTTATTTGTTTTTTAAGGAAGTTGTGAGGATTCATGGATTGCCAAGTAGCATTGTATCTGATAGAGATAGAAAATTTATGAAACACTTTTGGAGGTCCTTATGGAAAAGACTAGGTACCAATGTAGCATTTAGTTTAGCCTACCATCCTTAAACTGATGGTCAAACTAAGGTGCTCAATAGGACACTTGGAAATTTGTTGAGGTCCTTAACCAAGGAATATGGTTTAACATGGGACTTACTCCTTAACCAAGAAGAGTTTGCCTATAATGATAGCATTAATAGAACTAGTGGAAAGAGTCCTTTTGAAGTTGTCTATGGGATACATCCTAGCGATGTATGTGAATTAAGAAGTTTGGACAATCAAGTCCATAATATTTTCTATGCTAAAGATTTAATTCAATTTATGAAGGAAGTGCATGATCAAGTAAAACAGTCCCTCATTGAAAACACCAAGAATATTAAGGACAAAGCTGATCTCAAGAGAAGAGAGGTATAGTTTGGTGTAGGGGACTTGGTCGTGGTCCACCTAAACAAAGAAAGGATGGAAAAAAGGACTTCAAAAAAGCTTTAGATAAGAAGACTTGGACCGTGTCCTATACTGGCCAAGTACAGTCAACATGCTTACAAATTTGGGCTACTAGATGATCTAGCCATCTCCCCCATCTTCAATGTGGCTGATCTAGTTAAATATAGAGGACCTCTTACTGAGGTAGATCAGTATGTGGAGGAATATAACCAAGAGGCTCAAACTGTAGCTATGCCCCCTAAGCTCAAGCTACAAGAAGAGAAGATATTGGACTCTCAGGTTCATACAAAGACCAGGCATGGAACATATAAATTACACGTTGTCAAGTTGCAAGGTAAGCCAAATATAGAGGCTACATGGATCTATGAGAATCAGTTCAAAATTTAGGGCATAGATCTCTACCTTTTGTCTCCAAAGGGGACTTACCTTCTTTGGTGGGGAGTATAGTGCAAGGGAACCTTGAGACACTTTGCCCTCACCAATAATTTTTTTTTCTTCTATCCTCTAAGAGAGCTTTGTAACTAGAATAAAGGTTTGAGGACCTAGTTGTGTGCTTTGGCAACATTGGTTAGGGGATAGGGAGTCATAAGTGTCTTAGGAAGGGCCTTAGAATGAGTAAGGTACTCCTTGTCATGAAGTTGTAGGAGAAGTCTCTAGACTAGGGAAAGGTCTCTAGCCTTGGGAAGCTAAGAGTTAGCCAATTTGGTAGGGAAAAGAAGTCAAAAGTATGTAGATAAAAAGCTGATAAAAGTTGCAAGTTACAAAAGTTGCAACTTTGAAAATATTGTTGAACAATTTTGCATAACCCCTTCCAAACATGGTGGAGATAGATGGCAACCCTAGTTGTGATGGGAAAAGACCTAAGAGGCAGTATATAAGACTACAAAACCATAAATTTTCTAGTAGGTGGGTGTCAGTGTACGAACAATATGATGTAGTGTGGATTTTGAATGTAAATAGACAAAACAGAGAACAATGGAAGTGTTTTGGTGCTGAATAAATTGTTGTAACAACTTGGCATTGTCATTTGGTTTGTTTAGAGATTTTTTTTTTTAGTAAGGTAGGTGTGTGTGTGTGTGTGTGTGTGTGTGTGTGTGTGTGTGTGTGTGTGTGTGTGTGTGTGTGTGTGTGTGTGTGTGTGTGTGTGTGTGTTTCTTTTCCTATATGTAAATCTTTTTATTTTTGTGAGTTCATTGTCCTGAACCAGGTCATTGCCATTGAAAGATGTGTAACTCACTATCCCACCATAGAAATAGTACAACCTATTGAGGATAGTGAGTGTACTATATGTACTACTTGCCAAAGAAGGAGGGGCCCTCAAAATCCATGGAAGTATTTTTAATCTCCTTCCCTAAGCGAACCATTGCATGCCCAACTAGGGATGATTAATATTTCTAAGCTTATAAACAATAGGGTTGCAAAGATCAGTAGAAAAACAAGTATAGAGTAGGAAGGCAAGTGAGTTAAGAATCCTTGGAAATAAGGGGAGATTGGTGGTAATCATGCAAGGTACTAAATGTATCCATACATAAGACATGCCTAGGAAAGGTCAAGAAATGCTAAAAAACTCTCATTTTGTGCAGAGGTGTTGTACGACCTTTTTGAGGCCCAAAACCTAGAAAATCTAAGAGTGTTAGTGAAATGAATGGGAGTCTCTGAAAGAAGTTTTTTTTGTTAGTAGAAGCGATTTGAGGAAATCTCTGGTTTCTCTTAGCAAGAGGGCTGATTGGGGCCCTTTTCTACTATCCCTATTTTGGTGGAAAAGTATCAAATCGGTAAGAAAGATGATTTATTTGAGTTGCCTTTGGAAATGAAAGAAGTGTGTTGAGAGGTCTTACATCAACTCCATGAACCTGCAAGATGTGTGTCAAGATTAGTGAAGAAAGGCCTAGAACAATTTAGTAACCTTGTGTGTTCTCCATCTAGCATGAAAACCTAACAAGTGGATTGAAGAGGATTTTGTTCAAGATAGAAGAGTGGGGTTTAGGATTAGGGGATCTCTACATAAGAGGGATCCTATAGATCCATTTGGTGGACTTGGAAGTCACCTTAGGTCTCAATGGTAGACTAGAAGCATGAACTAGTGATTAGTTCATCCCCTCTCCCTATCATTGATCTCCTATCATAAACTATTATTAAACTATCATATATAATTTCACAGCTAATATTCTAAAATAAAACCACTACAACTTCACCAATAAAACATGAAAAGAAATTCACAATACATAGAACACAATATTTTTTGACAAATCATCCTTGTAAAAACCCCTAAGGGAAAACTAGTTCTGCAGATAGAAAATATATTAGCTATAACAAATTAGGAGATACAAAATTCCTTGACTCTCACTGACAGAATTTAAACAACCTCCTTATTTCTTCTGCTAATATTCCCCACTACTATCCCCAATGCTATCACTACGCCCTTGCTAACACTGCAAGACTATTTGCTATCACTGCAAACTCAATTGCTAACATTGCAAATGCTTCTACAACTTGTGTTCCTCTATTCTATTCTCTAAATGCCTACCTTGACCCCCCTCTTATATTAACTAACCAAGAAATTTCCAGTTGCTTCTTGATCAAGACAACCTAACCAAGAAGTTTCTAGTTGCTTCTCGATTAAAAAAACCTAACCAATAGGTTACTAATTGCTTTTAGAAAAAGTTAATTGATTAACAAATATTTGCTAATAATCATATATAGATGAACAGTTATCGAAGCTACCTAAAACTAGCAGGTAGTTGGTCAATAGGCCCGCAGGTATATATATTTAGGGATAAACATTGTTGCCGACATCTGAAATCCCAATCACAACTTTTGTTTCCCAACTTTCAAGAATTGTGATCATTCCTTCCAACTCTATTTCTATCAATATGCGACCAATCTCGTGCTTTGGTGGGATGAATAACCATCTCTGTGCAACGAAGCATTAGTCATGACTATTCCAGCCCCACCGAATTGCATATCTTTTACTGTTGTTTGTCATCGTCTAACTGTTGATAGATTCTATCTCAGTTCTTCAACGATGACCCATCACTTGCATTCCAGTAGCATGGACTCTGTCATAATGAGCCATGGACATTGACATTTTGTCAAATGGTCTGCACATGTTGTCCATATTTCCATATATCAGGTTCGATTGGCAATCATGCGACATAGCTTCACGCGGCTTGGGGATTGGAGCTCCAACATATACGATCTGATAATGTTCACTATCTCATAAAGATCCTCATCTAAATCATTCTTCAACCTTCAACATTTTTATTCATCTCCTTTCCTCATTCAACATATTTGCAGTAAATGCGATGTTTCACACCCAATGGTATCATAATCAAGCAGGTTTATATCGATTGTCAGTATCAGTGTGCTTCCCAATTAGTAAAACATACTGCTATGAACCCCGATATCCCCTCCACACCTCGACACCATGTCAGCATTCTTCTTTTATCATGTGAGACACGAGCTATCCCTGTTCAGGGTAGAGCAGGAGCCTTGGCTGCGTAAAAAGTCCTTACCGGGTTATCGAATGACATCATGTAAAGCAATTTTCTGTCATTCACATGCTCTATCAAGGTGTGTGAAATATGTATACTTGGCATCTTCACAATATGTCATATTCTTGGACACTCAGTTACATTATGGGCATCGAGTTCGCAATTCTACTATTGGCTCGAGCACCACCATTTTGAATTGTGAAGTGTCCATTTACATTCACACTATAATCCCACCACGGCTATTCATGCTATGGAAGCTTGAATAGAAATTCTTAATACGAGGGTCGGTTTCAACCTATATTCTGACTTCTTGGTTTGTGCAAGTCCATGATTTGTATTTATCAATATTCCCTGTAATAGCTATGGTAATTCAAATTTGACATAACAGATGTACAAGCTAGCTATACTTATCAAATGATTTTAAGATGCCGACATTCTATAGGATTCGTGATCCATCTTAATGGACTTCCCAGCTAACCATCTTAGAGAATGGGGGCGCTCATTCAGATTATCATTCAAACAGGACCGATAGATCTCCCATCAGATTAAAGTATTCCTTGTATACCACAAATTTTTAGGCTTCTTCTAGAAGACTTGACCTCACCTCTATGAATATGTTGTAACAAATTTATTCTGGTTGCGTATTGTGTTGACTTTATATGTTTAGCAATAGGCCCTTTGGAGACACTAAAATGCAGATCATTTCAATGTTCCATAGATGATCATGTTATCACTCACTGAATTGGCAATCAATAACCATTTAGTTTAATAACTCAATTCATAAACCCAAATTGATTCCTTTGAATTTGAATTTAGAGCATTTGAGCTTGGAGTACGAACTCAGATTTCCACTTGTTCAAAGTATCACTCACTGAATTGGCAATCAATAACCATTTAGTTTAATAACTCAATTCATAAACCCAAATTGATTCCTTTGAATTTGAATTTAGAGCATTTGAGCTTGGAGTACGAACTCAGATTTCCACTTGTGGTATTGAAGTCTACAACTTTGAACAAGTGGATCTGTACTCTTGCATCAACTACCTTTGAATATGAGCACTGGAACATACATCCAAACTATCGAACTTAATCCATACAACTGAAACTTTCGAACTAAACCTTGAACTAACCAACATGTGCTTGGAAGCGGAACTTTGGACTTCCACTTTCAAACCAATGAATCTTCATTTGAATTCACAAGACCTGACAAGGTGAACTTGTAAACTTGAACCTTGAATTTAGATTTTGCAAACTTGAACTTGAAGGTTGATTCTTTGAATCTGAGAAACCAGTTTTTAACCTTGAACTCAAACTTTGAACTGAACTTTGAAGTTCAAGTTCAAATCCAAAATAGCTTCATAACACTTCTTTCTTCACAAGTCAAATTCTATAAGATCATTATTAGTAATAAAAACCTACCAAATATTCCACTTATATGGAAAATTCAAAATTCAAAAAGTTGGTGCTAAAAGCATGCTTACAGCTGGCTCTGACTAGGGATGTGGGTCACAAGGGACATGAAGAATCTAGAAGCTTCTATTAGGAGACTAGTGTCTTTCTATTTGGAAACTATGTTATAGGGGATGTAGCAATGAGGAGCTACTTCAAGAGAGTGGAAGAGTAGGGGAAAAACCAAAAACAACTAAACTACCAACAAGAAAAAACCAAACAAGTAAACTAAACATTGCCAAAAGCTCCGAGAGTGATAGGATATTAACAAGTATATACAAGGGAGAAGGATTCACCATAAGAATCAAGGATGAGGAGGACTTACACAAAGCCATTCACCAGTTGTGAGAAGAAAGATCCTCTCCAGAACAATGGGCTACCCCCAGATGAGACAACCTAATGGAACCTCCACATAGCAACAAGCTCTTTATCACTATGAATCTGATTGATTGAATGTAGAAAATTATCAAGTTGGCATACATGTAAAATCAACCATATCTCCTTACAGATCACTACTCCTACTCAAGTTTCAAGCATGGAACTCTCAAAACTATCTTCAATTGGTGGTTGAAAAAAATTAGATTTACGATCTTCAGAAAGGAATTCATATTTTCCACAAGATCATTGATTTTGGAAAGACTTTCAGCATTCACAACATTCTTAGAACAAAAATTTACTTTCTCCAACATAGGATCAGGATTAACTTAGTGTTTTTCATCATATTCTGTCATAACTACCTTAGAAAGGATTTTATCCAAGCCAAATGTATCAAATTGGTCAACATCTAAATCTTTACCTTCAGGGTCTTCAAAGGTTATTGCTGATAAGAACTTTTTGACAATCTCACCCTCATTCAAGCAATCATCACTTGGACAAAATGCCTATGATCGATCTTGTTCAACCTCCTCATCATCGCAAGGTACTACATGCAACCTATCTTTAGCTTCAATTATCAATCTCTTAGAATCTAAAGGACTCTCATTCTTAGATTGCATGAGTGGAAGTCCTAACCTTGCTAATGCTTGATTTGGGCATGATTTTGCTATGTCCTCATCATCATACTAGATGATATATTCTGGTCACATCATTGGGACTATTTTCAACCACATGAGGTATTAGCAAATCTTCTACACTAAAAACTATCAAATTTTGACAAGAGGAAACATGAGATGCCAGTTTAGCCTTTTTGAGAACAACTCTTCTTTGAGCATGCTTTTCCTTTAGATAATGTAAATTTCCATAGGTGTATGAGGGTTTGGCACATCTCAACCCACTAATGGTCATATTATCATCCAAGATAATAACTTCCCTTTATGCATCTTGCAACCCCTATAATTTTAGTCGATGAAGCAAGAATCTAATTTTAGTTTGCATGACAACAATCATGACATACAACTAGTTATTCTTACTTGGTTGGCTGGTTAGAGGAATCCTATAGACACTTCTATTGAATCTATCAAAAAAATCTATCACGGCTTCTTGTTCTTTGATATTGACTTGAAAGAAATTTAATAACAACTTAGCAACATCAACCACAAACATAGACCGCTTTACAAATTTTACCTCAAGATCATTCTAGCAAGTGATGCAACTATCTAACAAATTCTGGAACCAATTTGTTGTGCTTCTAGTGAGGCCTCTGACAAATAGTCTAACAAATATGTTCTTTTCCTGCACACATAGTATCCCACATGCGACTATAGCTTATTTAATGTGATCATCTGGGTCTTGATTTGTGTGAATAGAAGACTTTGGGAAGTATTTGCTTGATCTTTTAGGTAGGGTTGAATATTGGGATAAAGAAAATGCCCTAATCTAAGCCCCCCATGGCTGGGATGTAACCAGAGCCATAGAAAACTAGACTTCTTTTACCAAAACAAATTAGAGTCGCCAACCTTTGTCCATGGGGAAGTACCTTTAGATATCCAAGGAAAGAAAACACTAGAACTTCACTTTCTCTCCCTAATAGAGTTGCCAAAAATTTGTTAGTAAACAAATTTATCTTTTGAAAAAGAAAACTAAATAAAGGCACTAGCTCATCTGGTTGAGAGTAGAGGCTTGAGGTTGTGGGTTACTCCATAGTCTCAGGTTTGAAACTCTCTCCAAATTTGACCAGTGAGACAGTAGTGCGAGCTTGTATCCCTACCTGCAGAGGACTAGTCTCACCCTAGCTTGCCTCTTCTAGGCTCCAACTTGGTAATTTGTAAGACAAAGGTAAAAGGCCAGTTGGGTGCTAGCCTAAGTCATGGGGATGCCTCGGTAGTATAAATAAAAGTACAAAAATGAATCCATATGCCCGAAAAGAAGAACACAATGTACTAATAGTTGGATGAGTTATCATTGATTGATGATCATCATCTGAATTGAGAGGTACAACTCCCTCTTAGAAAGATTTGCAATAAATTAGATGATTGGTTATGTCTTTTACTTGAAGACATGAAGATTCTTTGACATTCACCCATCAAGATGGAATGTAAGTGATTATTAGATTAAGAATAGAATAGAGAGAGAGAGAGAGAGAGAGAGAGAGAGAGAGAGAGATAGAGAGAGAGTAGCCGCACAACTAATCATTCAACTCCCTTTACACCCTGGAGAAATAGATAAAACATAATATTATTCTACAACTATGAATAATCAAAGGGCTGAATTCAAAATATGAAAGTGTTGAGAACATGTGTCTCAACCTTGCAATCTTCCTTTGGAAAATTCTAGAATTTGTTTGTGGAAGTTTTCCACTTGTTTATACATTGGAAATTGGTTAATGAGTTGTCAAAAATGAGTCTTTTCCATAGTAGAATATAGATAAGTCATTTTTAGAGCCTTGATGACTCATTTTGTGACTTTTATAGGGGTCTAGACTAAGAGACAAAATTGTGGACGGGATTACTATTTTAACCTAGTTTTTTTTCCATATTGAAAATGTAAATGTCAAAAATGGGTAACATGTGTCATGATAGTTTTGCCCATGGTTTTGCAAAACCACAAGTGGTTTCCAGGTTGTAAAATCACTATAAAAGGAGGGCTTAGGGAGGTGTTTGTGTAATTGAGTTTAGTTTGCAAGATTGGTGCTAGAAGGAGTCTCTTTGAGTTCAAGTTGTCGTGATGCACTCCTATAAGAACTTGCAATGCAAGTGTATTGTAATCATCTTGTTTTGATAATACATTGTGTGGGTTTTGGAGGGTGGCGCTTTTCTCTCGGAAGGGTTTCCCCATGGTAATCACCATGTTATGGGTATGTGCGTGATCATGGTGTGCCAAAAAGTGGCGATCTGAAAAATTTGTAGTTCTAAAATATCTCAAACCATTTCAAAATCTACTCCAACTTTTTTCCCACCCACCCTAATACTAAATGAAAACAATTAATATCTTTATAAGTTCTACTATATCTTTTGATACCAAACCTATATGCTCAACTTTAAAAAAATCCTAAAAATGTGCTTTTGGCCCGTTTTTATGTGATTTTTACTTCAAACATGTAGCTGACAACTTTTTTTTTCACCAAAATTTGATGAAATGAAAAGGGTTTCTTAAGAATCTTCTTATCTTTCCATAAATGTAAGGTTTGTCAAATTATGAGTTTAGTAAGTAATTATTACTTATTTTCTAATAGAGTTACGTATAAAGTGTTGACTGACACACTACTTGAAAAACAACTATAACTTTCAAATGGTACAACATTTTTTAAATCCAAAAAATGCATCACATTCTATGTTTATTCTACTATAAGGAAAATAAATGAAAATTTGAATTTTGCAAAGTTTTGAATTAGTTAAGGTGGTTAGACACAATATTTTTTTATTCCAAAAATACTAAAGTCAAAAATTAATTATTTATTATTTATTTAGAATAAAAATACCCAAAAATATGTGTCACATCCAGGCATGAGTCTACTACTTATACCTGGAATATTATTAAAAAAATTATCATTTTGATTTTATTAAGGTGGTCAGACATACATCTACTTCTTATTTTTGTTCTCAAATTTTTGTAATATTGCATTAAAATTCAAAATTTTGACCAATCAAATTTTTTTTTTGAGATAAGTCCTAGTAGTTTAAAAACTAGATTCAATTTGCTAGAGATTCTTTTCTCTCAACCTTTTGATATAAAGTTAATAACAAGTAGAAATTTGTATGTCAAGTTGACATAACCCTAATTTTTTGATTTTTTATTGCCACTTAAGAGCATGGTTTGGTTGATCATGATCTTGCACATACCCTTATGTGTTCTTTGTTATCTTGATCATGTTATTATGCATTTCTTGATATCTCTCAAATAGTTAGTTAAATTTACATAATCGTCCTCTCAAAGATTAGCATAGGAAGCAATTTCGCACACCTTTGCTTCCTTACAAGTGGTATTAGAGCCTTGCCAATTTTTGTTCTATTTGTTGGGTAAAGGGTTTTTTGAGCTAATCAAGGTTTGGGTAGGAGCTTATGTAGATTATTTCATTTTTGTGTTGCAGGATTGAAAAGATGGCAAGCATGTCAGGGAGAATTGATGTTGAAAATTTTTATGGCATAAATTTTGAGATGTAGAAGCTGAAGATGGAAGATCTATTGATTGATCAAGATCTATGGGATGCAATTGATGAGAACAAGTTGAGGCCCATAGATCCAACATTACTGCATAATATGATGTGACCAAAAGAAAAGCTAAAGGTCTCATTAGATTGTGTCTTGCAGAATCAATTCTGATTACTGTCCATGAAGAACCTACCATGAAGAAGCTTTGGAAAATGCTAAGTGAGATCCATCAAGCGAAATCACTTGTGAATAAGATTTTCTTGAGGAAGAGATTGTATTCCTTGAGAATGGAAGAAGGTGGACAAATTTTTGAGCATTTTGAAAGCTTTAATATGTTGGTGACTCAGTTGACCTTAGTAAGGGTGCCAATGGATGAAGAAAAAAGGTGTCAAATCTTTCTATGTTAGTTGCCATACTATGAGATAGTCTTGTGATGGCTATAGGGAGCACTTTAGTTGTCTTGAGGATGGAGGACATTCTTGGTTCTCTACATTTTGAAGAGATGAGAAGGAAGGTCTCTCTAAATGCCAAAGAGGCTTTGAGTGTTCGAGGAAGACCAAAAGAAAGAGGAAACGATGAAAAGAAACATGGCCATTCTAAGTCCAAAAGTAAAGGGAGATCAAAATCTCCTTGTAAGTCCAAGGCAATATGTTGGAGAAGTGGGAAACCTAGACACTTTCGAAAGGATTGCAAAGAGGAGAAGAAAAAGAAGAAGAAGAAGAAGCAAGATTCTGATTCTAAGTCCAAGAAGGATGATGGAGATGCTTTCATCATAGCCTTGGCCACTCATGTAGAAAAAAATGAATTGTTAATAGACTCAGGTGCATCTTTCCACATGATTCCTAATAGAAATTGGTTTTGTAAGTATGAAAATTTTGATGGTGGTAAGGTATATTTGGGTGATAATTTAGTACTTGATATTATTGGTCATGGAAGTATTCATGTAAAAATTTTTGATGGTTGAATTGGAAGATTTGATGGTGTCTTGCATATCCTTGGACTAGCAAGGAATTTGTTATCTATTAGTAAGCTAATAGATGCCAGTGTGCATGTATAGTTTTTTGAAGTAGGTGTAAAAATGGTGAGAGGAAATCATTGGAGAAAAATTCACCACCATTATCATTTCTCAAAAATTTTATTTTCTTTCCAGTCTATAATTGAACCATTGCTTTAAATTCTTTGAAATGACTAAAAACTTTAGCTTTACTCCATAGGAAATAAACCCATGTTCTTCTACTGAAATCATCAATGAAAGAAACATAACAAACTAGTCTACCAATAGAAGGAACATCAACTAGACCAAATACATCCAAATGGATTAGATCCAAAATACATGAAGACTTATGAGAGCTTGAGTAAAACTGAATGTGGTCTTGTTTACCATAGATACAATGCTCATCGAGAACTAATATTGGTGGTGAATTTTGCTACAATGATTTTGACACATTTTGTAAAAATTGTGGTATTAAAAGAGACAAGACAACTCCTTATTCTCGACAACAGAATGGAGTTGTAGAAAGAATGAACAAGACCCTGATGGAGAAGGCTTGGAGTATGCTAAGTTGTGCTAGACTAGAACAAAAATTCTTGGCTGAAGCTATACCCACTGCCTACTACCTGATAAGCAGGTCTCCTACATCAGCTCTTGTTAATAAGACGCCAATGGAAGCATGGTCAGGCCACAAGCCTTCACTTAGACATCTAAGAGTATTTGGTTGTGAGGCATATGCTCATGTGCGAAAGGAGAAGCGAACAAAATTGGACAACAAAGCTGTAAAATTTATCTTCATCGGATATAGTTATGGTGTGAAAGAATACAAGCTTTGGGATCCTATTGCTCAAAAGGTATTTTATTCCAAAAGTATTATTTTGAGAGAAACTAAGCTTTCTTCTATTACAGTGCAGCTAGAACAGATTGAAGAAAAGAAAAATGTGATTCAACTTCCTGCTACACCTCAGAAAGTTGAATCAAGGCCCTTAGAAAGATGAGATGTTGAAGAGAACTCTACGAGTTCTGAATCATCAAAGGAAGAGGAAGAACCTAATCATGAACCTGAACCTCCTAAATGTGAACTAGATCTTGTTTGAAGATCTACTAGACAAAGGAAACCACCTGAAAGGTATGGGTATTCTCCTAATGAGTGTAGATGGATATTTGCATTGAATGCTAACATTGATGAACTGAGATCTATACAATAGGCTCTTGGTATGAATGATTCAGAGTCCTATAAAATAGCCATGGATGAAGAAATGTCAGCTCTTAAGAGGAATCAAACATGGGACCTTGTACCACTACCTAAAGGACGAAAGCTTGTTGGTTGTAAATGGGTGTTCAAAAGGAAGATGGGTTCAAATGGAAACATTGAGAAGTATAAAGTGCATTTGGATGCAAAAGGTTACTCTCAAGTCGAGGGAGTATATTATCGTGAGATTACTATTTTAACTTGGTTGTTTTTCCATATTGGAAATGTAAATGTCAAAAATGGGTAACATGTGTCATGATACTTTTACAGGGGTCTAGACTAAGAGACAAAATTGTGGACGAGACTACTATTTTAACCTGGTTGTTTTTCCATATTGGAAATGTAAATGTCAAAAATGGGTAAAATGGGTCATTATAGTTTTTCCCATGGTCTTGTAAAACCAAAAGTGGTTTCAAGGTTGTAGAATCACTATGAAAGGAGGGCTTGGGGAGGTGTTTGTGTAATTGAGATCAGTTTGCAAGACTGGTGCTAGGAGTCTCTTTGAGTTCGAGTTGTGGTGATGCACTCCTATAAGAACTTGCATTGTGCAAGTTTTGGAGGGTGTGGTTTTTCTCCCGGAAGGGTTTCCCCATAGTAATCACTATGTTATGTGTTCTTTGTTATTTTGATTATGTTATTATGCATTTCTTGAGATCTATGCAATAGTTAATTGAATTTCTATAATCATCCTCTCAAAGATTAGCATAGGAAGTGATTCTATGCACCTTTGCTTCCTTACAAGTGGTATTAGAGTCTAGCTAGTTTTGGTTCTATTTGTTGGGGATAGGCTTTTTTGAGCTAATCAAGGTTTGGGTGGGAGTTTGGGTAGAGTATTTCATTTCTGTGTTGCAGGACTGAAAAGATAGCAAGAATGTCAGGGCGAATTGATGTTGAAAAGTTTTTTGGCACAAAATTTGAGATGTTGAAGTTGAAGATGGAAGATCTATTGATTGATCAGGATGTAGGGGATGTGATTGATGAGAACAAGTTGAGGGCCACAGATCTGACATTTCTACACAACATGATGTGACCAATAGAAAATCTAAAGGCCTCATCAGATTATGTCTTGTAGACTTGATTCTAATTAATGTCCATGAAGAACCTACCACAAAGAAGCTTTGGAAAAGGCTAAGTAAGATCTATCAAGAGAAATCACTTGTGAATAAGAGTTTCTTGAGGAAGAGATTGTATTCCTTGAGAATGGATGAAGGTGGATGAATTTCTGAGGATTTTGAAAGCTTTAATATGTTGGTGACTCAGTTGACCTCAGTAGGGGTGCTAATGGATGAAGAAGAAAGGTGTTAAATCTTGCTATGTTCATTGCTGGACTCATGGGAAAGTTTTGTGATGACTATAGGGAGCACTTTAGTTGTCTTGAAGATGGAGGACATTTTTGGTTCTCTACTTTCCAAAGAGATGAGAAGGAAGCTCTCTCTAAATGCCAAAGAGGCTTTGAGTGTTCGACGAAGACCAAAAGAAAGAGGCAACAATAAAAAGCAACATAGCCATTCGAAGTCCAAAAATAAAGCGAGATTGAAATCTCCTAGTAAGTCCAAGGCAATCTATTGGAATTGTGGCAAACCTAGACACTTATGAAAGGACTACAAAGAGGAGAAGAAAAAGAAGAAGAAGCAAGATTCTGATTCTGAGTCCAAGAATGAAGATGGAGATGCTTTCATCATAGCCTTGGCTACTCATGCAGGTGAAAATGCATGGTTAATATAGACTCAGGTGTATCTTTCCACATGACTCCTAATAGAAATTGGTTTAGTAAGTATGAATTTTTTTATGGTGGTAAGGTATATTTGGGTGATAATTCAATACTTTATATTATTGGTCATGGAAGTATTCATATAAAAATTTATTATGGTAGAATTAGAAGATTTGATGGTGTCTTGCATATCCCTAGACTAGTGAGGAATTTGTTATCTATTAGTAAGCTAATAGATGGAGGTGTGCATGTACAATTTTTTGAAGTAGGTGTAAAAAAGGTGAGAGGAAATCATTGGAGCAAAATTCATCACCATTATTAGTTCTCAAACATTTCATTTTCTTTCCATTCTGCAATTCAACCATTTCTTTAAATTCTTTGAAACAACTGAAAACTTCAGCTTTACTCCTAAGGAAATAAACCCATGTTCTTCTACTAAAATCATCAATGAAAGAAACATAATAAATTGAGCTACTAATAGAAGGAACATCAATTGGACCAAATACATCCAAATGGATTAGATCCAAAATAAATGAAGACTAATGAGAACTCGAGTAAAAATGAATGCATTTTTGTTTACCATAGATACAATGGTCATTGAGAATTGATAATGGTGGTGAATTTTGCTTCAATGATTTTGACACATTTTGGAAAGATTGTGCTATTAAAAGAGAGAAGACAAATCTGTATTCTTGACAATAGAATGGAGTTGCACAAAGAATGAATAGGACCCTGATGGAGAAGGCTAGGAGTATGCTGAGTGGTGCTAATTCTAGGCTGAAGTTGTAGCCACTACCTGCTACCTGATAAATAGGTCTCCTACATCAGCTCTTGTTGATAAGATTCCAATGGAAGCATGGTCGGGCCACAAGCCTTCACTTAGACATCTAAGAGTATTTGGTTGTGAGGCATATGCTCATGTGCCAAAGGAGAAGTGAACAAAATTGGACAAAAAAGCTATCAAATATATCTTCATCAGATATAGTTATGGTGTGAAAGGATACAAGCTTTGGGATCCTATTGCATGAAAGGTATTTTATTCTAGAAGTGCTATTTTTAGAGAAACAAAACTTTCTTCTATTATAGTGTAGCTAGAACAAATTGAAGAAAAGAAAAATATGATTCAACTTCGTGCTACACCTAAGAAAGTTGAATTGAGGCCCTTAGAAAGATGAGATGTTGAAGAGAGCTCTATGAGTTCTTAATCATTAGACGAAGAGGGAGAACCTAATCATGAACCTGATGCTCCTAAACCTAAGCCGGATCTTGTTCAAAGATCTACAAGAAAAAGGAAACCACTTGAAAGGTATGGGTATTCCCCTGATGACTGGAGATGCATATTTGCATTGAATGCTAACATTGATGAATCAAGATCTGTATAAGGGGCTCTTAGTTTGAATTATTAAGAGTCCTAGAAAATAGCCATGGATGAAGAAATGGTAGCCTTTAAGAGGAATCAAACATGGAACCTTGTACTATTTTCTGAAGGATGGAAGCCGATTGGTTATAAATGGGTGTTCAAAAGGAAGATGGGTTCAAATGGAAGCATTGAGAAGTATAAAGCACATTTGGTTGTAAAAGGTTACTCTCAAGTTGAGGGAGTAGATTATAGTGAGATTTTTTCTCTAGTAGCCAAAATGACAACCATTAGATTTTTCTTTCTATTGCAGTAGCTTATTATCTAGAGATCGAGAAAATGGATGTGAAAATTACTTTCCTTCATGGAGATTTGGAGGAAGAAATTTATATGTCACAGCCAAAGCACTATGTGGTGAAAGGTAAAAGTCATTTGGTCTATAAATTAAAGAAATGCTTGTATGGTTTAAAACAGAGTCCTAGGATGTGGTACCAAAAGTTTGATACATTTGTGTTGAGTCTGGGATTTGTGTGGTCTAAATTTGATCATTGTATATATTTCAAATTTGATGGTGATTGTTTCCTAGTTATTGCCTTGTATGTCGATGACATGTTGTTTATTGGCAAAGGAAAAGGTTTGATCACAGAGTTAAAATCTCAACTCTTGATAAAATTTGAAATGAAAGATCTTGGTGTAGCTAGGCACATTTTTTGGAATGGAGATTATAAGAGATAGATAGAACATAAAGCTTTAGCTAGGTCAAAGTAAGTATGTTGGTACTATTTTGAAAAGGTTTAATATGCAAGATTCAAGACCATTGAGTGTTCCTGTTACTATGAGAACAAAGCTTTCTAGCTCATAGTGTCCTACATCCCCATTGGAGATGGAAGAGATTAGTCGAGTACCATATCAAAGTGTTGTTGAAAGTTTGATGTATGCTATGGTTTGTACAAGACTAGACATTGCCCAAGCAGTGGGAGTGGTTTTCTGTTATATGTCTAATCCAGGAAGAGAACATTGGGATGCAGTAAAAAGAGTTTTTAGATACTTGTGGGGTACCTTAGAATACTCAATATATTTTCATGGAATAGGAAACGAGCATTCCTTGGATATTCGAGGCTATGTGGATTCAGACTGGGCCGGCAATGTTGATACAAGAAGATCCACCAATGCATATGTGTTTACATTATTTGGTAGTGCAATCAGTTGGATGAGTAAGTGACAAGGTATAGTTGCTTTGTCTACTACTGAGGCAAAGTATATTGCAGCTACGCATGCCCGCAAAGAAGCCATCTGGCTAAAGCGATTGTGTTCAGATATAGAGTTCAAATAGGGTGCAGTGACAATTTATAGTGACAACCAGAGTGCAATTGGCCTAGCAAAGAACCTAACATTTCATGTGAGAACCAAGAACATTGATGTACAATATCATTTTGTGAGAGATATGATCAAGGACGGCAAGGCAAAGTTGAAAAAGGTAGAGACATTGGTGAATGTTGTTGATGCATTAGCTAAGCTATGAGCACAGAGAAATTCAGATGGTGTTCAGAGTCTATGGGCCTCTCAGCCCCTAGCAATTAAGTCCATGATATTTTTGGATCCCCTTACTCTTCCAAGGTGTTCAACAAGTGGAAGAATGTTGAGAACATGTGCCTCAACCTTGCAATCTTCTTTCAGAAAATTCCAGAATTTGTTTGTGGAAGTTTTCCACTTGTTTATACATTGGAAATTGGTTAATAAGTTGTCAAAAATGAGTCTTGTCCATAGTAGAATATAGATAGGTCATTTTTAGAGCCTTGATGAGTCATTTTGTGACTCTTATGGGGGTCTAGACTAAGAGACAAAATTGTGGACAGAATTACTATTTTAACCTGATTGTTTTTCCATATTGGAAATGTAAATGTCAAAAATGGGTAAAATGTGTCATGATAGTTTTGCCAATGGTTTTGTAACTCCTATAAGAACTTGCATTGATACTATATTATAATCATCTTGGTTTGATAATACATTGTGCGGGTTTTAGAAGGTGGGGTTTTTCTCCTGGAAGGGTTTCCCCATGGTAATCATTGTGTTATATGTTCTTTGTTATTTTGATTATGTTATTATGCATTTCTTTAGATCTTTGCAATAGTTAGTTGAATTTTCATAATCATCCTCTCAAACATTAGCGTAGGAAGCGATTCCATGCACCTCTAATTCCTTATAGAAAGCAATGACCATACGATCAGCAGCAATCCCAGAATTACACCTTCAGACCACATGATCTGATAAACATAAACTGTTTTTATTATGAACTCATAATAGGAATTCCTACAATTAACCTATCCGTGCAATGACAAAGAAATATAGAATAACAAACTCAAACTCATTTCTCTGTCCTGTGTTATAATTAGTAATTACATACCATCTTCCTCCTATAGCCTCTGTCATCTGCGAAAGAAGAAGTCTGTTCTTTACTTCCTGTCTCATACTTATTATCTCTGTGATGATTATCAGTTTTAATAACTGATTCTGGAATGATATTTCTTTTAATTTCCAACGTTAACATTTCCAAAACCTTTTAACCTCTTGGTCTTCTTTTAGAATCTTCATATATATCTCCAACTTACCCCTTAATGAGTTAGTAGGATTACATTATAAGAATAAGATAGTTCGTGGTATTTAGGAAAAGATTCTTCATGCCACATTGCCACCAGACGTCAGCATTGGCGCTGAGTGTTTCATAATATTTTGGGTCCAAAGTTGGGGGAGGAACCAAATATATTGCTTCAACAAATGTTGAATTTTATGCAATTGCAACCTCGCATAATGCATTTTGCAATTTCATGTTTTAATGTTGTAAACATTTTTGAAAATGGTGATGCGTCAAAGAGGCTTTAAAGAAGCTGCCATCTTTTTGTTGTTACTTGGTCAACATGCCCGCAGGTATATATATTTAGGGAGAAACATTGTTGCCGACATCTGAAATCCCAATCACGATTTGGGTTTTCCCATTTTCAAGAATTATGATAATTCCTACAAACTGTATTTCTATCAATATGCGACCAATTTCATGCTTTTGTGGGATGAATAACCATCTTTGTGCCACGAAGCATTGATCATGACTACTAGGGACCCACTGAATGCATATTTTTAATAAATGTTTGTCATGGTCTCAGTGTTGATAGATTCTATCTCAGTTCTTCAACGATGACCCATCACTTGCATTCCAATAGCATGGACTCTGTAATGATGAGCCATGGACATTGAAAATTTGTCAAATTGTCTGCACATGTTGCCCATATTTCCTTGTCACAAGTTAGATTGGCAATCATTCGATGTACCTTCACGCGGCTTGGGGATTGGAGCTCCAATATATATGATCTGATTATGTTCACTATCTCATAAAGGTCCTCATCTCAATCATTCTCCAACCTTGAACACTATTATTCATGTCCTTTCCTCATTCCACCTACTTCTATCAAATGTGATGTTTCACACCCAATGGTATCATAACCAATCAAGTTCATATCTATTGTCAGTATCAGTGGGATGCGATTGGTATTAGAGCACAGCAAAAGGTCTGGGAAGAAGATCTGGGATTTGGAAGGTTGAAGGTCCCTTGTTGATGCTTGGAGTAGAACTATCCTCCAAGAGTGTTCCAAGGTGTTGGCTAGATATCTAACGAACCCTGAATTGGTTTGAGAAGATGGTTTTGACAAGGAGTGAAAGAGAAATTATTACGGCATTGAAGGAGTACTTGTATGGTGGTAAGGAGGGAGAAGAAAGAGAAAGAAAGAAGAAGGAAGAAGAAGCAAGAAAAAAAGAAATAGAATGGATGAGACAAGAGGAGTTGAGAAGCCTAAGAAGAGTTTTGGAAGAACAAGAAGCAGAAAGTTACAAGAATCTTAGAGAAGAGTTAGATAAGAGTATTGCAAAGTGGGAGAGGATAGCATTGCTTTTGGAGCAAACAGTAGATGAAGATGAAGTTGTTGATGAAGACAAGGATCAAGAAGTGGTACACATTCCATTGGAAGGGCATGGACAATAGATGAATGCTGGCGTAGAGAGTGAGAGTGAGAGTGAGAGTGAACAACAAGAAGTTGTTGTTGAACCTTGTGAGGAAAAGGTTCTTGTGGATGAGGGAGAGTTGGTGATAGGTATGGTTAAAGAAATGATTTGCCCAGATGATGGAGATGTTGACAAAAATGATCAAGATAGAATCGACATAGTCCAAAGATTACAGGCTGAGGAGAAGACTATTAATGATAGGGATGAAGTATTTGTTGATCAATGTGATGCTCTAAAGATATATAAATAGGAAGAAGATCAGATTACGTATCATGTAGATTGGTATTTTTATGCAGGTGATATACGGTTGGCAAATGTATTTGTTCTAGGATTCAACAAAGATACCATTAAGGTTATTCCTTCTAAAGTTTGGAATCAACATGTTGTGGGAACTGACATCAATTAAGTCTTTCTTATGGTGACAACATTACCTATATACAATTGGAGAACTCAGAAGAAGATCATAGCAATTCAACGAGAATTGAATTTTTCTATCCCCGGGAGTATGATGCAAGAGCATCTAGTAATTAATAATATTTTTGGACTATATGTTGTTATTATACATTGTAATGTCACTTAAAAAGGCATTTCATGTCTTCGGGGGTTTTGTAAGTTAAAATCATAGTAGTCTAAATAATCTAGATATAATAAACAAAGGGTTTATATTATCATGTGGTTAGTAATTAACTGATTTGGTTTTGAATATGTGGGAATAGGGGGAGTTGAAGGTTAGTTTTGGAAAATGGTTATTAAGTTTGGAAAAGTTATTTATCTTTGTAATGGGAAATTGAGAATAGAGGAAGGGGGAAGGAAGACTCGGTAGAGAGATAGAAGGATGTAATGAAAAGAGAATAATGAAAATGGTAATAGGATTGTCTAGGAACTATTTATCTATTAAAGTATTTGTTGTTTTGAATCAACATTGAAGAATCTATTTTGATCGATTCTTGATATCAAATTTTGTTGAAATTGGATCAGTTTTTAATAGAATGTTTTATAGTTTCATTGGGCTCAATTAATCTTACGGCTCTGTGCTCCGCATCACAGTGTGCTTCCCAATTAGTAAAACATACTACTATGAACCCTGATATCCCCTTTACACTATGACACCATGTCAGTACTCTTCATTTATCATGTGAGCTGTGAGCTATCCCTATTTAGGGTAGAGCAAGAGCCTTGTCTGCACAAAAATTCCTTACTTGATTATTGAATGACGTTATATAAAATAGTTTGCTATCATTCCAATGCTCTATCAAGATGTATGAAAATGAAGAGCCTCAACTCATCATATTCACATTTTCATATGCAAAGATGGACACATGTTCTCTATGTTGTCAATTAGTGTGAGAGAGATGTATAATTGGCATCTTTGCACTATATCATATGCTTGGTGACTCAGTTACATTATGGGCAACGAGTTTGCAATCCTACTATTGGCTCGAACACCACCATTTTGAATTGTGAAGTGACTACTTACATTGACACTATAATCCCACTAGGGCTATTCATGCTATAGAGGCTTGAATAGAAATTGTCAATGTGAGGGTCAATTCCAACATATATTCTAACTTCTCAATTTTGTGCAAGTCTATGATTTGTGTTTATCAATATTCCTTCTAATAGCTATGGTGACTCACATTTGACATAATAGATGTACAAGCTACGTAAACTTATAAAAAAAAACTAAGATACCAACATTTTATAGGATTCCTGATCCATCTTGATGGACTTCCCAATTCCCAGCTATAGAGAATGAGGGCACTCATTCAGATTCTCATTCAAATGGGGTCCAATAGATCTTACATCCAATTAAAACATCCTTGTAGACCACAAATTTTGAGGCATCTTCAATAAGACTTGATCTCACCTCTATGAATATGTTGTAAAACTTTATTCTGGTTGTTTATTGTGTTGACTTCATATGTTTAGCAATAGGCCCTTTGGAGACACTTAAATGCATATCATTTGAATATTCCATATATGATCATATTATCACTGACTGATTGGGAAGTCAATAACCATTTAGTTTGATCACTCAATAAATAGACACCTATATTGATTCCTTTGAATTTTGATTTAGATCATTTGAACTCAGAATATGAACTCAGATTTGCTCTTCTAGTATTGAACTCTAGAACTTTGAACAAGTTGATTTGGACTCTTGTACCAACTACCTTTGAATATGAGCACTGGAACATGCATCCAAACTCTCGAACCAAAGCCATACATCTGAAACTCTCAAACTAAACCTTGAACCAACCAACATGTGCTTGGAAGTAGAACTTTGGACTTGCACTTTCAAACCAATGAATCTTCATTTGAATTTGAACAACAAGACAGGGGGAACCTATTAACTTGAAGCTTGAATTAAGATTCTGCAAAGATGAATTTGAAGGTTGACTCTTTGAATCAGGGAAATCGATTTTTAACCTTGAATGCAAACTTTGAACTCAACTTTGAAGTTCAAGTTCAAATTACAAATAACTTTATAACACTACTTTCTTCACAAGTAGAGTCTAGAAGATCATTATTAACCTACCAAAGATTCCTCTTATAAGGAAATTTTGAAATTCAAAATGTGCGTGCTAAAAACATGCTTACAAGAACCATTCATTAGAAATCCCCTTAAGCTCATCAATTGATAGGTAGGAGAACTTTTTCTAGAGAAAGTCAAATTATGATATTTCTTTCCAAGTTTAACTATGTAGTTTTTGAGTCAAACTCATTGACCCATGTATCATGAGTAGCGATTCATGCTTGAATCCATCTCTCATTAGAATAAATGGAACACATAGCACTTGTTGGATCTAGGTGATGCTCATAGAGGTGAAGTACCAGGACTTCTCATGAGGTCACTCATCCTATTACTACTCCATCTCAAGCACACTTAACTATAGAGTTTCCTCCACGGTTAAACCCACTCTTCTTGCAACCTCAAGATATGACTCTGTTATGTCTCCATTGATCAAAGAGATATCTATCCTTGAAGGATTCTAAGAAGATTTCCCAAGATATGTCATCTACACCTATTTTAAACTTCTCTTCCTCCTAATGCCACCAATTTGATGCACTCTTCATTAACTGCATTATGGCACATCTAGCCTTTACGCTACTATTGAATGGGTGCATAGTAAAACATCTTTCTAAGTAAAGAAAAGTTTTAGTTTCTAACCCTCCTTCATTTCCATAGAGCTTAGGTATTTGTAAACTTAGTAAATCTTCCACCTACATAGAAATAGGTATTTTATGGTCTTCTACAACCCTTCTCCTAGGGATACTTTCATATTCCCTATGACCATTGGTATGTGAAAGTTTTGCATCTTCTTAGCTTATCCTATTTTTCATTTGATCTAGTCTTTTCATCATTTTTTTTATTAACCTCCTAAGTTGTACTACTTCATTCTCATCTAACTAACTCCAATTATTGTCACCCCTATTTGGTCTCTCACTCTCCTTGAGAGCTTACATGTCCATATCATGGGGCTGGGTTTTCTACTCTATCGCTTGATACCCTTCATTTCTTGGGAGGCATCCTAAGGATCACAAGCTCATAAGTCAGGTGAGAGGTTTTTTATTTTTCCAAATTAAGGTTTTCCTAACATACTAATCCTTAGAGCTCCAGTGTACCAATCTAGGACTATGATACCAAGTGTAATGCCCTTGTAGGAAACCTGACAGAACTAGGACTAAGTTTAGGGAAAAAAATATCATAAACAATTTCCAACATGTTCCCTAACAATTAAATTCTATGATTTATTTTCTTTAAGTATCTTAGATAGAAATTCCTACTTTCAAACAAAAGTAATCACAAATAAAATTACATACCCATAAATACGAAGTTCTCATAAAATAGGGATCATAATATAAAAATAGAATACTTTTCTGATTAAACATTTGATGCATAGTATTTAGAACTTTTCCAAAGAATAACCAGAATATTTTCCATTAATAAATTTCCAAGAGAGAGAGATATAACAACCATTAGCTCTTATAAAACATCATTCTTTCCTATCTAACCATCCCTTTACATTGTTTTCTTTAAGTATGTCAATAAGTTCCTTTTGGATATACACTTTTACATCATTTCAAAATACATCAAGTACAAATAATCTGGAACATCATCATAAGCATCCTCATAAAAAGAAATCCAATAGTGAGCCACTTATAGTCCTCAAAGGTTTTCCACCCAACCATGTAGACCCTAAGGAATTACCCCCCGAAGTAGGAGACAAAACCATTACCTAATAAGGTTTAAGCCAGAGCTAAGGCTTAACCCCAAAAGGAAGACAACAAAAAGGTATAAAGGTGAAGAACCAAAGATCACAAAATACTACCAAAGGAAAAGGAAAGAGTGAATGGTGTAACCACCTCTATGTGAATGTCACCGTACCTTCCTATATATTTGGATCCACCCAAGGCTGTACTTCCACACAAAATATATTTCTCTTGAGTACACCAATGGGGATAGGCATAGTCAAGTAGAAGTGGAATCAACCCTCTGAGCTTAGGGACCTATAAGATGCATAGTGTGTCCCTACTTTGATTACTCCAACAAAAATTCTACAATTATCTTGTTTAGTATGAAATCCTAGAACCCATCTCATTGTTGAGAAAATGGGTGTTGCAAAAGTTACACAATATTGTTATATTGTATTATTTTATTTTGTTATGTAATGTTGTATCTAGGAGTGCACCTAGATGGACATACAACATGTAAAGATTATAATTCAATAGACTCGATTAGTTATATTATAATATTGTGATGTAATTATTTAATAATTTGGAAAATAATTAAATATCTAATATTACATTTGGGGTCAATGGGTTAGGTAGCACATATTTTATGTAATACCACTTGGTTGTTTTGCAGGACTTGCTACTACATATAAGATGCCACACAGGTAGTTGCGGAGATGGCAAAAAATGACAAAAAGGGAAAAAGGCAAGAGTTGAGCAAGACTGCTGGAGGGGCATCCTTGGTTCCTTAACTTTCTTACTCTTTTCAGTGAGTGGTTGTTGAGAACTAATAAAAGGAACTCTATTCACTATCAACCAAGAAATCTTTCATTTGTAGTGTTCATTAGTTTTTTCTATTGGTTGAGTGGAATCCTTGACCATGTTCAAGTATCAATCGAGTTGCATTATTCTAGTGTATGCCTAGTTCATGTGCTTATCGAATTGCTAGTTTTGACTGAGTTGTAGTTGATGCTGAGTTTCTTTATTGACCAAATTAGAATTCTTGTATTGAACAACTTATAATTCTTGTATCGACTGAGTTGTGGTTTCGACTGAGCTCTATGTTAATTGAGTTTCCTTGATGATCGAGTTCTTTGTATGTCAAGTAAGCTGGTGGTTCTTTTGATGGTTAGTCATGTCTTGGTCCTTCCTTAACCAACCTTTCTATGTTTATTTCTAGTTGGAGAAAACCTTTGCATTTAATTTTGTGATAGGTATTTAATATTTTTTGTGAGTTGACTTATGGGTTGGTTACACATTTAATGTAAGGGTTTATTTAGTTGGTGATTTAGAATAGGCTCACTTGTGGCTATGCAAATATTTAAGGGGGTCTTGGGTAGAGTCTTAGGCATTATTAGAGGAGCTAGCTTAGAATTATTATTTGATGATTGAGTCATTCAGTTACGAGTCTTAATGTTGATTTGTTTGGAGTTAGATGTTTGCATTCCAGTATGGAGTTCTTCTTTAGATGTATTCTTCTTTATAATCAATGTAACCTAAAAGTTCATACATCTAAACATGTTGGATGTGAAATTCTTGATTCAAATATAAGGAATATTATCTCTGTGGATCTAAATATTTTTCCTCTTGTTTATTTTCTATTGTGTGTTTTTTTGCTAGGATCTAGATCACCTCATTTAGGAGTACATCTAGATTTGTCTTGCATCAAAGACAAGGCTTGACATACTAGCCAAAAGGAGCATTTTTGTAGGTTGGAAGCATGACATGGGATGTGAGGATTCATGCTTGTTCATATAGATTGCTTGATTGTGGGAATAGCTTTGAAGACTTCCATGGTTGTATTGCAATTATGTTTTTACTAAAAAATACATAGTGTTGGGTGCTCTTGTAGGTTGGGGTTTTTCCCTCAATGAGGATTTTCCAAGGTATATATTGTGTCACATTTTTGAGGATATGTTGTATATTCTCTTGCATGTGCATTTTAATTACATATTTATTTGAGATCTATTATGAGTTATGGGGAAATTGTTATATTTGTCTTGCAAGTTTCCATACAAGTTGTATTATAGCTATGGTTTTATTGTTGCAACCATAGATTTAATCCATGAGAATGCATGAGAGGATTAAAGAGAGTACAAGATATATGGATTGTGTAGGTTGTTTATTATAGATTTGAGGGCTCTCATTTTGTCGTTATGATGGGATGTTCACAGATTTTGGGCATGTGAAATTGTTGGTCAAAAGGTTCTTTTGGATGTTTCATTTAAACAAGGGTTCTTAGGGTGAAGCTTAAAAAAAAGACCTCTTGGGAAAAAAAGACCTCACTATTGGATCCAGGTTAGGTTTTCCTTAAAATTTTGATATATAATATGTCCTAGTTTGGCCATGTGAAGAGAAAATGCAAATCTTTTTCTATTTCAACAGATGATGACAACCAAATTTAATCTTGTAAAAAAATTATTATTAAAAAAAAATTGCTCTAAAAATGGTAAAAATATTGTCCTAGTAAAACGATCATAACTTTAAGTCAAGATATCAGATTGCTGAATTCTTATAGTCATTGGAAAGATACTTTAAAGCACTACAACTTGCTATAGGTTTGATTCTACAAATTTGATTTTTTTAAGGTTTTAAGAGCCCAAAAGTTAGATTTTGTTTATTTTGAGCACAAATTAGGGAATATGGAGTCATATTGTGGATTTTGAGTAGTCAATAGAAAACTCTATACATTGGTTAAGATTTGGTTCAAGTTTGGCATGATTTATTTAGTGATATATTAATCTAAGTGGTTTACAATATATATTCACTGTGGTAGCATTATGAGTTTATGACATTGTATATTTTGGAGATTTGGATTTGATGTCATTGTATACTCAACTTATATTTTAGTTTGGCCTCATGATAATATAGTTATTAGTATTTTATTTAGATATGTATGATGACTTGTTTGGTCTACAAGTTGTGCAGTGTTGTAAGTAGTCTATACTTACATGTTACATTAATGACTTGGGTATAGGTTGTCATTGCCCATTGTTCTTTTATTATTGATGCATATTCAAATTGATGGCTTGGATTTGGTTTGTCTATGACCTTACTCATGTGATTTACTGATTTTTTTTCATCTAAAATGAATGATATGTTGTTACCAAGTATAGACATGGTAGAGAATTGTGGTTGACTATTTCATGCTAACAAGGTGGACACTTTGAGAGTTAGTTTCTCATTTTATGAATGTGATCATGGTGCTAGGGATTTTGGCATGACTTGATTGGATATAGAGTTACATCCTTGATGTCCATTACCTTGGATTTTGGATTTGGTTATGGTGGTATATATCTTCTTGGTTGAGGATCATGGTTATTTAGTTTCTTTTGATGATATCATGATGTGCACTTTGAGTTCTTTGATGGTTTTACATCTTAGTTGATTCTCATGGTTAGAGTATGGTTTTTCATCATGATATCATGCATAGCTTGGATACATAGTTTAGTGGGAGCTTGTAATAGTGCAAGATTAGTTCCTAGTTTGGTTTGTAACTTCTTGGTTTTGCTTGGTACTAACACTTTGGTTGTGTGAGTGTAGACCTAGAGGATATTCATGTAGGAGATGGATGTTATGAGTCCATGGGTAACTTGATACCATAGTTTAGTGGGAGTTATTGGAATTGATATACTTATTGAGTGTTTGTATATTTTGGAGGTTTTTCTTAGATCATGTTGCAAAAGTGTCTTTGAAATTTGCATGGTGCACTTGTTATCTTTATGGTGTATGGAGATAATTTTCTTCATTGTCTATGGAGATGGTTCTTCATGGTGTGTGGAGATCGTTACATCTTGAGGACTCATGGGATTTTTGGAAAAGGTGTGGTTTATGCTTTCATTTGGCAGGTTATCCTTGGTGTGTGTATACTATTGATAGTTGTTTATATTTTTGACATGTTATGGTATGTTCAAATGAACAAATTTATCTCTTTGGTTGAGATGGTAGGATCAGGTTGTCATGTTTATGTTCTTGAGGCTATGGTTGGAACTTTGACATTGATCTTGGTTTATTTTCTTGGTATTGAGTACATATTTCATTTGTTGGATACTTGATGATGTTGTTATGTTGCATTTGGAGCTAGCATAGATTGATTGGTTATAGGTGCTCATGGATACTTGGAGATGGTGGTTATGTTGATTTATCTTGGATTAGAGAAGTATTTTTTAGGACAATTGATGGTTTTAGTAGAAAGTTTGAAGGGCATTCACCCAATATGAACTTGAGAAGAGATTGTTCTTAGATGATTATTAGTTAGAGACTTGGATATCTTGATGAAAATTCTCATTCCTGACTCTTGGTCTACTTGGCAGTTACTACTTGAGAGGTATAGCCCATTATTTCTCTTGGGTATATTATGTTTATGCTTATCTTTCATGGATATGGATCTTGAGCTATGGTACATAAGTTAGTTCTAGAGGGTTCATTTTAGAGATGGTTTATCATTGGTTATCTCCATGTGCATATGTTGTTGTTATCTTGGTCAAGTTTGGTAGATGGGTTTACATTCGGCATATTCCTTGGATTAGGAATGATTATTCCTTTGTTTAGGAATGGTTTATGAGTTTGATCTTCTTGTGAGAGTCTTGAATCCATGATTATTTATGTGGTATTCTTTGGGTGTTCTTGTGGCTTCTTGGTTTGGGCTTTATGGAGGAGATCATGCTTGCATAGTTTACATCTAGAGGTGTGTGTAGAAGGATATGATATAGGTTATCATTTGCATGATTTCTCTTTGGTCTTGGTTATCTTCTTGGATTTTTGGTTTCACTTACTTTGGATTTGAGATTGTTTGGAGATGGTGATCACTGGTTTGTCCTCTTGCATGTCATGTCAGAGATGGTGATGTAACACCCCAACCTTGCTTCCAAACCCCAAGCTCTCTCTCAGGGCTACCTTAGGTCATTCACTAGACCCACTAGGGCTTCTTCACACCCTATAATTACTAGGACCTTGCTCAAGAGATCCTAATCCTTCAGTTGGGGGTACACCAACAAAGTAACATCAAATTTCTTACTAGCCGGCTCCAGTCCGCTATTAACCCTCAAGTCCATCTATAGCTCCAAGGGTACCAGTTCTTCATCTAAGTTTTTTTTTAGACTCCTTCTAACATCCATGACCCTAAACATTGCTGATTTCATAGGCGCATTCAATCTACTAGGGAAGATACACCAAATTGCTCCAAAAAGGCTACTAGGAATTAGCCCTCCTAAATAGCTGGAAACAATATTTCTTGAAAAACTTCTTAACAACCCTACAAAAAAATTATATTTTTGGATACCCTTTTTAGTGTACTTCAAGATTCTGTAATTTTCTAGCCTCCAAACTTTTCGTACAATGAAAGTACAATTTTAGGCCAAAAATGAGGATTTCAAGTGCTTTATCGCTGTTGTGATGGAAAACCACCTTAGACACCTTTCCAAGACCTATCCTTTTGACTGGAGCAAGGTTAGACCTTCTCATTACTTGTTGTGCAGCCAGATTAAGGTATTTGTACACTCAATCCTCTCCATAACTCATTTTCCAATTGTGATTCCTAGCCAAGTTGCATTTGGCTTGCCTAGGGCATCACCTTAAAAATGCTTGCTGATGCTTTCAAGGGCCCTCCTTCTTGATACATAATGTACATGGATCCTAGTTCCAAATCCCAAAATACCAGAGGTTTCCAATGGTGGGAAGTGGCCCTAAGATCCCATTTTCTAAGTGCAGCCTTGTTCAGATAAGCAACTTGCCAAGAACAAAAAGATTTTTCTACACTAATGCAAACGAATTAAAATGATCAAACCAACACTACAAAAAGATTAAGAACAATATTTCAGAACTTTTCCAACACAAAAATCAGGCCATTCAATCCTCGTCTATTAAAAATTCCTTCAAATGCATAAAACCGACAACAAAATACTTGCTCAATTCGTACAAAAATGCAAAACCAACTTGCCCAACCCCCTAAAAATGGCTGTCCTCACATTTTTAAAGGCTCCTCCATCAGTTCCATAACTTTTCTAAATAGTTAGGATGTTCTAAACACACAAATGCCAAAAAGTTTCTTTTTGCAAGAAAATGTTGTCATGACAACATGACAACATTTCAGCGACTTTTGTTCTACATGGAGTTCGACCTCCAAATTTGGCACAAAAACAAAGTAGACATATAATATGCATAAAATGACTTCAAATAAACAATTCAAATCCATTGGAACCTTTCTAGACCATTTTAGCCTTTTCCGGACCTAAGTCACCTAGTTGACAATAGTCGGCAACTTCTAGCAACTTGGTCACTTTGGGTCTTGCCAAGTCTCCTAAAAACACCTAAGGACCACATAGGACCTATTATTAGAATAGTGATGTGGCTAGCATCACTACAAGCCAAAAATAAAGAAATATCTAGGTTTCACACTTAGCCTACCTAGGTGCTCCTGCACCATACTCCCCCCTCCAACAAAGAACTCAAGGTGGATCAGTTTGCAACAAATCTAGAGGTATGCCAACCTTCTTGAACTCTATCTCAGCAACCCATGTAGCCTCTGAAATTGGTTTCTCCTTCCATTTGATGAGGTGTTCCATGTAAACCTTGTGCCTTGTAGTCTTCTTTACCCTTGAATCTAACACCTTTTCTACCTCCAACTTGTTGTTTGTACGTGTTGAAGCAAGTTCAAGATCTTCATGAACATCGGGACTGAGCTGAGATGGGTCACCTTTGTATGCCACCAAGTCTTGCACATTAAAAATAGGGGATATGCCCAAATCGGAAGGTAAATCTACCTTATAGGCATTTGCTCCATATTTAGCCAATATTTTGCAAGGCCCTACCCTCTTCATATGTAACTTAGTAGGAATGCCTTTTTGAAGCCTTGCTTTGTTCAAATGGACCATCACATAGTCCCCAACAGCAAACTGAACATCCTTCTTCTTTTCATCCACCTTGGCTTTGAGTTTTAGAGTGTTGTCTTGAATAGTCTTCTTAACTTGCTCCTGAATCTCCTTCATGGTTTGTACAAAGTCTTCAGCTTGACCACTAATCTGATCCATGTTTCCAAGACACCTTAGTTCACACACACCTCTTGGGTGCATGCCATAAACAATTTCAAAAGGACTCTTTCCGGTAGTCCTATTCTTGCTATCATTGTAGGCATATTCTTCTTGTGAGATGATAACATCCCAAGTCTAACCATACTCCTTAGTTAGGCACCTAAGAAGGTTACCTAAAGTTCTATTAACCACCTCAGTTTGACCATCAGTTTGAGGACGGTAAGCTGAACCAAAAGACATGTTAGTGCCAAGCTTCTTCCATAAAGTCTTCCAAAAGTGACTCATGAATTTCACATCTCGATCAGACACAATGCTTAATGGAAGTCCATGAATCCTTACAACCTCTTTGAAAAACAAATGAGCTATATGACTTGCATCATTAGTTGTCTTACATGGAATGAAATGTCCCATTCTACTGAATCTATCAACAACAACATAAATGCTATCATACCCTTGCTTAGTTTTAGGCAAACCAACAATGAAATCCATACTTACACAATCCCATGGTCTGCTAGGAATTGGTAAGGGCTGGTAAAGACCTGCATTGTTCATTCCTCCTTTTGCCTTCATACACACCATACATTGCTCCACATACTTGGTTACATCTTTGACCAATTTAGGCCAATAATAGAACCTTTGCACTAGTTCTATTGTCTTGCTGATACCAAAATGCCCACTCAAGCTGCCATTATGCTTCTCTTGTATTAGGTTCTCTCTCATGGAACCTCTTGGTACACACAACTGGGTACCCTTAAACAGCAACCCATTTTGCAAAGTGTATTCTGAAAATCTGCTATGAAAGTGGTTTCCAAAATCCATGCATACCTTATAGGCTTCAGCAAAGTCCTCATCATTCTTGTAAAGATTCTGAAAACTCTCCACTCCAATGCTATGGAGCTGAATCTCTTGGACTGTTAAAACCCTTCTACTTAATGCATCAGCAACCTTGTTCATTTGTCCTTTCTTATGCTTGATTGTAAAGGTGAAGGCCTGCAAATATTCCATCCACTTCAAGTGCCTGTTGCTCAACTTTCCCTGTGTGTTGATGTAGCTAAGAGCTTGATTATCTGTAAACACAACAAATTCTTTTGGCAACAAATAGTGTCTCCACTTCCTAAGACACTAGACTAAGGCATACAATTCTAGATCATAGGATGAGTATTTCTTCTTGGCCTCATTTAGCTTTTCACTATAGAAGGCTACTGGTCTACCTTCTTGACTCAACACCCCACCCACTGCTAGGCCACTTGCATCACATTCTAAGGTGAACAACTTTTCAAAGCTAGGCAATTTTAGGATGGGTTGAGTAGCTACTTGTTTTTTTAACATATCAAATGACTTTTCAGCCTCTAAAGTCCACCTAAACTTGGACTTGACTCCCCCCTTTATGGTATCAAGAAATGGTGCACAAATACCACTAAAGTTCCTAATGAACTTCCTATAAAATTGAGACAAACCGTGGAAACTTCTTACCTCACTAGATGTGGTAGGTGTAGGCCAACTTAGGATAGCAGCAACTTTCTCCTTGTCCATCTTCAAAGTTCCTTTAGACACCACAAAGCCTAGATACACCAACTCTTGCTTGAAGAAGTCACACTTCTCAAGGTTGATAGATAGCTTCTCCTCATGAAGCCTCTACAAAACTGCTTCTACATGCTTGACATGTTCCTCTTTGGTCTTGCTGTAGATGAGGATATCATCCAAATACACCACCACAAATCTGCCTGTGAAGTCTTTGAGCACTTCATTCATGAGCCTCATGAAGGTGCTAGGGGCATTGGAAAGACCAAATGGCATCACAAGCCATTCATAAAGACCATCAGTAGTCTTAAATACTGTCTTCCATTCATCTCCCTCCTTTATTCTAATTTGGTGATACCCATTTTTCAAGTCCAGCTTAGTGAAATACATAGCGCCTCCTAGACAATCCATAAGGTCTTCAATTCTTGGAATAGGAAACCTATACCTGATTGTAATGCAGTTAATGGCCCTTGAGTCAGTACACAACCTCCATTTTCCTCCCTTCTTGGATGCCAAAACCACCGGGACTACACAAGGGCTTATGCTCTTTTGGATCAAACCTTGGTCCATCAACTCTTGGACTTGTCTTGCCACTTCAAGGTTCTGATCTGGGGTTAACTTGTAGGCTGCCTTATTAGGTAGTGAGGCACCTGGAACAAAGTCAATTTCATGGCTGATAACTCTTCTTGGTGGTAGGGTAGCTGGTGTACCATCACTAACAATCTCCTTATACTTTACAACCAACTCTTGTACCTCTGCTGGTAAAGGTTCTTGGACTGGCTTTTCTTCACTTGCAGCCTTTAGTATGACTACAAATCCTTGGCTCTCCTCATGCTTGAGGTCTCTAATAAACTCTTTCTCTCCACATAGCAGCACATTAGGCACCTTGGATTGTGGTTCATCCCCTTCTAACAATGACTGAATTTTGAAGGTCTTGCTTCCTTTCTTAAATGTTATGGTATTTTCCTTGCCATCATAGACCACTTCCCTATCAAATTGCCAAGGTCTCCCTAGCAAAAGATGACAAGCATCCATTGGCAAAATATCACATAAGAAGCGGTCTTTATATCCTGCAATTGAGAAGTCCACCCATGCTTGTTCATTCACTAGGATGCTTTGCCCTTTGTTAAGCCATGTGACATTGTAAGGGTTTTCATGAGGTATCTTCTTCAATTTGAGCTTTGTAACAGCCTCCTCTGATATTACATTATCAGTTGATCCAGAATCAACCACCACCTTGCATACTTTTCCTAGGATCTTGCACTTGATCCTAAATAATGCCCTTCTATGTCTAGGCTCATTAGAAGCTGGTTGCTTGATCAGCACCCTCCTAAACATAAGATTCTCACCTTTTTCAGACTCAATATGGTCTATGTCAACATCCTTGCAACTTCTATTATCTTCTTGTGCATATGCTAGCCTTTTATCTTGGCTTGAGGAAGAGGGTTTGTCCGGGCACCTATAGGCAGGCTGGCCTAGTTGACCACAATTGTAACACTTCATTGTTGCAAAGTAAGAGCTGCTCCTACCTCCTCTACCCCTACTTGATCCTCCTTGATTGCCTCTCCCTCTATTATAACCACCTCTTGAAGAGTGGTCAATAGTTTGCTCCATGGGTTTGCTTTCACTTTGGCTCTTTTGATCACTACCTTTGCCTTGGTAGCCTCCTCTTTGATTTTTCTGATTTTTGCCTTTGCCTCTATATTTGAAGTTAGAATCTCCTTTCCTCTTGTTCTTTTCTTCTACCTTCAAAGCTAGCTGATGACATCTTTGGATAGTGGTAGGGGCCCATAAGCTAAGATCCTCTTGAATGTTCCACTTCAAGCCACCAAGATACCTTGCCACCTTGAGTGACTCCTCTTCTTGCTTCTTGGATCTCAAACACAACCTCTAAAATTCTTCAGTGTAGGAGGTCACATCAAGATCTTTTTGCTTCAGTCCTTGCCTCTTTTTATGGATTTGGATCTCAAAGTCTTCAGGTAGGAAGTTCTCCTTGATTTTGTTTGCCATAGCACTCCAGTTTGCAATTGGATTCTTGCCCATGCTGACTCTTTCATCTTGTACATACTTCCACCATGTTAAGGCTGAGCCTCTAAGCCTTGACTTAGCAACCTTAACCTTCTGTGCCTCTGAGATACCCTCACACTCAAAGTGGTTCTCCATACCCTCTAACCAATCCATAACTGCATCAATATCCATCTTACCACTGAAAAGTGGCACTCCTTCCAAAGCTTTACCTCCTAAGGCTTTGATTGCCTTCAAGAAGGGCTCTTCTTGCAAGATAGGATCAGGTTCAGGTACAATATCTTCCTCTGCTACCTTTTTACCATTCCCATCTTCTTCTTCATCTCTTTTCTTGGTTGCCTCTACAACTGCATCTAGTTTTTGCTTCACCTCTTCTAGTGCTTCTTCAAGAAGCTGATTTCTTTGCCTTTGCTCATCAACTTCTTTAGCTAACTCCACATTTGTCACCATCATGGATTCTCCTACTGATTCTTCAGTGGCTTCCAACATTAACTACCTTTCCCAAATCTTTAACTGGCTCTGATACCACTCTGATGTAACACCCCAACCTTGCTTCCAAACCCCAAGCTCTCTCTCAGGGCTACCTTAGGTCATTCACTAGACCCACTAGGGCTTCTTCACACCCTATAATTACTAGGACCTTGCTCAAGAGATCCTAATCCTTCAGTTGGGGGTACACCAACAAAGTAACATCAAATTTCTTACTAGCTGGCTCCAGTCCGCTATTAACCCTCAAGTCCATCTATAGCTCCAAGGGTACCAGTTCTTCATCTAGGTTTTTTTTTAGACTCCTTCTAACATCCATGACCCTAAACATTTCTGATTTCATAGGTGCATTCAATCTACTAGGGAAGATACACCAAATTGCTCCAAAAAGGCTACTAGGAATTAGCCCTCCTAAATAGCTGGAAACAAGATTTCTTGAAAAGCTTCTTAACAACCCTACAAACAAATTATATTTTTGGATACCCTTTTTAGATTACTTCAAGATTCTGTAATTTTCTAGCCTCCAAACTTTCCGTACAATGAAAGTACAGTTTTAGGCCAAAAATGAGGATTTCAAGTGCTTTATCGCTGTTGTGATGGAAAACCACCTTAGACACCTTTCCAAGACCTCTCCTTTGGACTAGAGAAAGGTTAGACCTTCTCATTACTTGCTGTACAGCCGGACTAAGGTATTTGTACACTTAATCCTCTCCATAACTCATTTTCCAATTGTGATTCCTAGCCAAGTTGCATTTGGCTTGCCTAGGGCATCACCTTAAAAATACTTGCTGATGCTTTCAAGGGCCCTCCTTCTTGATACATAATTTACATGGATCCTAGTTCCAAATCCCAAAATACCAGAGGTTTCCAATGGTGGGAAGTGGCCCTAAGATCCCATTTTCTAATTGCAGCCCTGTTCAGATCAGCAACTTACCAAGAACAAAAAGATTTTTCTACACTAATGCAAACGAATTAAAATGATCAAACCAAAACTACAAAAAGATTAAAAACAATATTTCAGAACTTTTGCAACACAAAAATCAGGCCATTCAATCCTCCTCTATTAAAAATTCCTTCAAATGCATAAAACCGGCAACAAAATACTTGCTCAATTCGTACAAAAATGCAAAACCAACTTGTCCAACCCCCTAAAAATGGCTGTCCTCACATTTTTAAAGGCTCCTCCATAAGTTCCATAACTTTTCTAAATAGTTAGGACGTTCTAAACACACAAATGCCAAAAAGTTTCTTTTTGCAAGAAAATGTTGTCATGACAACATGACAACATTTCAGCAACTTTTGTTCTACATGGAGTTAGACCTCCAAATTTGGCACAAAAACAAAGTAGACATATAATATGCATAAAATGACTTCAAATAAACAATTCAGAGCCATTGGAACCTTTCTAGACCATTTTAGCCTTTTCCGGACCTAAGTCACCTAGTTGACAATAGTCGGCAACTTCTAGCAACTTGGTCACTTTGGGTCTTGCCAAGTCTCGTAAACACACCTAAGGACCACATAGGACCTATTATTAGAATAGTGATGTGGCTAGCATCACTACAAGACAAAAATAAAGAAATACCTAGGTTTCACACTTAGCCTACCTAGGTGCTCCTGCACCAGATGGCATGGTTACTACTTTATCTCTTTCCTTTGTTGGTTGTGGAGAACTTGGGAGAGCATTAGAGACTTGTCATGAGATTTTTTCTTCCATAATAACGGTATTATGTGTTGTGGATGACCTTGAAACTACATGGATTCACTTCTATGAGATGGTTAGTGAATTGGTTACTGATTTGATACTATCTTTTGCAATAGGAGCTTCTTGGTATATATATGGCAAGTATTTCTCTTGAGGCTTGTGATTGTAGGTTACATAATGGATATGTTGGGTATTTGAGAATCACTTAGTATACCTTTGGAGGTATGGATAGTTGGATGGGTTAGGCACTTGTTGTGGGTGTTATTTCAGCTATGGATTTTGACAACTATAGATACATATGATTACCTTTGGGATTGGGTTTTGTTTCTTGATATTTTAGTTGGAACTTGATTTTATGATTCTTATATATGACAAGTTTGGTGGGCTTCTCTTTGGATGAATTCTATGAATGTCTAGTGATAGTGGCATAATAGGATGTGGGATCATTCATGTTTGAGAAGTTGGATACTTTGATTTTGTTGTGGGTACCAAGATGGAGCACTTGGTGTACTTTGATCCATGATGGTAGATGTGCTAGGAAGCATTTTTCCCTTATTTATTTATGTGGCTACAAATCAACCTTATTGAATGTATACAAAAAGTGAGAGATTGTCGAAATAATGGGTGTTGAACACATTGCATAATATTGTTATATCATATTATTTTATTTTATTGTGTAACATTGTATCTAGTAGCACCTAGATGGGCGTGCAACATGTAAAGACTCCCATGGGATAGACCTGATGAGTTGTATTATAATATTATGATGTAATTATTTAATATTGAGGAAAATAATTAAATATGCAATATTAAATGTGGGGTCAATGGGCTAGGTGGCACATGGTTTATGTAATACCACTTGGTGGTTTTTTGGGACTTGCTACTATATAAGAAGCCAAAAGGGGAAAAAAAGCAAGAGTTCAACAAGGCAAGGACTGACAGGTTAGCCAAAAAGAGCATTTGTTAAGGTTTGAAGCATCACAGTGGATATGTAGATTCATGCTTGTTCAGATGGATTTATTGGTGTAGCTATGGCTTTGAAGGCTTACATGGTTGTATTGAAATCATGTTTTTGTTGAATAATACATGGTTTTGGATTCTTTTGGAGGCTAGGTTTTTTCCCTCAATTCCTAGGGTATATCTTGTGTCACATTTATTTGAATATGTTGTCTATTCTCTTGCATGTGGATTTTAATTGCATATTTATTTCAGATCTATTATGAGTTATGTGGAAATAATTATATTTTTTCTTGCAACTTTCCTTACACCCATAAGTTATTTATTGTTATGTTATCACTTGCTAACTAACTCATAATGGATCCATATACACAACTCTAGTCTCCAATCATAAGATTCCCTAGCTGCCACTTGTGGTCCCTAGCACCTATGGTGAGCTACTCACCTAGGGTTGATGGCCTACTCAAGAAATCCAAAAAGACTAGCATGCCCAAGAAATGCTTACACGACATGAGTAACAACATACCCTTGGTGAAAGAACACAATGTAATGAGTAAGTATGCACTAAAATACAACTTATTATGTGATCAAATATCCAAGGTACCAATTAACTAGACCAAACAAGTGTAAATGTGTGCATCCATCAAGAACATATTCGCATTGAACCTCTACTTTTGTGCTACAATAGTATTTATGCATTTATTATGCAAAAATGTGTATCTGTCTCTTAGAACTACACATTTATATTTTCTTAACTAGAGCCACCCAATTTTCAAACAAATTTGTGCTTTTCTAAAGAAAAATAATGCATTTGTTCAAGTGACACATATGTTTAGAAAAATTGTCCATATGTGAAACAAAACCATGCATTCATTAAAACATTGTATAGCTTAAGCAAGTTTTCACATTTATGCATATGGATAAGAAAAGCTCGGTGTTTATAGGGCTATGCAAATGCTTAGTATAATCGTGTATAGGTGCAATATACCTATGCATTTATTCCTTGGGAATCAAATAATAATAATGGATGCTATAAATTGAATTCCTAGTATAGGTCTAACTAGATGAGGATTTCCAACATCTCCTATGCTAAATCACTAGGTTGTGAACCTCGCTACCATTCATCCTCCACTAATTCAACTCATACCATGAATTTCCAAAATCAATCATATAAGAAGGCAAAAAACATTGAGCCTGGTAACACATTCACCCAAACAGAAAAAATGAAACAACTAGAGATTTTAAAACATTCCAAATATAAAAGAAAGTATCCAAATATACACACATCCTTGATTGTTTTCTTTATCTATTTGTATGAATGTATGGATATTTTTATAGCCTACTTGGTTTCATGTACAAGGGCGCTGAAGATGTTCCTATGTGTGTGTAGCCTCAAGTCTCCCCAAGCCTCCTACTAACATGATTTCCTCTCCTTCCTTGTTCTCCCAATTTCCTTTGTACAAGTCTTCTCAATATTTTAGACTATAATTTTGGCATAAAACTCAATTGATGTATTTTTCTTGTCAGGAATGCCTTATTTTATAGAGGGGAAATCGTATTTTCAAATAGTTGTGACCATTGCAATCGACCATTTGCTAATGTTTGATTTAATAAATCAATTTATTTGTTTATGCTTTCAAATTTATTTATTATTTTCCAATTATTTCAAGTTACCAAGATGTACAAAGAATATTAGTTCCAAATTCAGCTCATGTTGTATTGGTTGAACTGTGTCATTTCACTTGAAAGGTCATGGGTTTGAATCTCTTCACCCTTTTCTTATTCTTATTCCTTAAATATATTGCAATATTAGGAGTTCAAAATTTTATTCTTTAAAGGGACACTTGAAGATTTATGTAGGTGAGTTGGTTGTGGGTGAGATCGAAAAGGTTGAAGGTTCAGAGTTCAAATCTCTTAAACATATTTTTTAAATTTTTTTTATCTATCCCTTTTTTACTTTCTTTTGTCATAAAGATTGTAGATTTAACTATGCATGAGATAACATCCAAACAATAGAATACAAACAAGTAAATATATATTTATTTGTGTAGATATATGTGCACTCATGTATACTTGATTAAATATTAATTTAGATATAAAACTAAAATTCATAATAAGGATGGAAGTAAAAAATAATTAAACCAAACAAGAATAGAAAACTCTAAGATCCCAATCTAGGTAAGTGACTCCCCTAATAGGAATTTTATGCTCAAGGGTCCTATATGAATCATGGTTCCATCTCTAGATCAATAGATATTATAGAGGCTTATGGTACCTATTCCTCCACAAACTTGACCAACCAATGCACATGTATATATAAAGGTAATATCATGATATATCATACAATAGTACATGCATTAGATGGTTTAGTAGGTTAGAAATCCATGCAATCCATAATCACATATGAAAGTATATAAAGTATATCATTAGAATTGTATATCACAATGCATCTTGTAAAGTAACATCACACCTCTTATCACTATTAAAATATTTTCACTCATTAAGCATTTTCATATATAATCTTCATATTTTAAAATGAGAATGGAATTAAGAGACAAAATTCTACACCAAGGACTCTACAATAGAATGTAATTGCTAAAAGAACAAATAATTTATTGATTGTGATAAAAAACTATTGGTTGAAAGGAGGTTGCAAAAATATCCATGCAAGAGGCTATTAGTACTATTGTCTACACATTGAACATAATACAATTGAAGAAAGGTAAAGAAAAAACATGTTATTAATTCTGGTATGGACAAACATCACATGTTAGTTAGTTCAAAATATTTGGAAGTAGGTTCTATCATCTAATAGATGCTAGGAGTGGAAATTTGGATTTAAAAAGTGATGAAGATATATTCCTAGGCTATTCTACTAGAAGAAAATCATACAAATGTTTGAATAAAGTTACTAACAAAATGGTTGAAAGAAAATAATGATGAAATCTAAAGAAATAGAGATGTGTATATGTACAAAATGTTACATTGAGTACCCTACTCAAGAAATAATTAGAATTCTCATCTCTTATTTGACATCTGTTGCTCTCTCATCTTGATGATGGATCACATAGTGTGATTTGAAATGTTGATCATAAAAATCTCCACACAATCTAATCCAAAAATTGATTTACATAACTATGATGGATTGTGGAAATCTAATCACATTAATAATTAGAATTCACTAAGTGATAGCACATAGTAACCTATCAATAGAAACATACAACCAAAGAACATGATGAACCCCCACTAACTGGAATATAATGTTGAACAACATAGAGCTGAATATATATATTAGCAAAATATGTGCAAAGGAATCATCCACCAAACTAGATAATTGGAGAAAATGATATTAGAATCATGAAAAGTAGTAAGTTGAGATATAATACACGTTTGATTTATGAATTTGAACATAGAATAGACATGGATGTGGTTGAAAAAAATGATTGGATTAATGCTATAAATGAAGAGATGGAACAAATTGAGAAGAACAACACATGGACACAAGTACTAAGATCCAAGGATAAGAATATTATTGGCACTAAACGGGTTTTCAAAATAACAAGATGAGTGAGAATGTGGATATTACAAGGAATAATGTAAGGTTGGTATTTAAAGGATATGGACAAGAAGAAGATCACTATGGTGAGACATTTTACCATATTGCAAGGTTAGAAGGAGTGATAATACTACTTGAATATGATTCTTACATAGGATTCAAGGTTTATCAAATGGATGTGAAGTATGTATTTTTAAATATAGTTTTGGAAGAGAAAGTTTATGTTGATGTTGATGAAAGATCAACCCCACTACTCACAAGAATCACTTGCATGCAAACAACTATCATAGAAGAGAAAAGAAAAAAGATATGGAGGCTGAAATTGCATGATCCATAGATGAGGCATTCTTAATAAGAAAAAAGATAAATTGTCATTGTCAAAAGTAAATAAATGAAGAGATTTACAACTACCCTCCTAATAAAATAAAAAAGGGTATAACCTAAGAGGTAGAAACCCTAAAGAGGAATATCCTAGGTTTCATGATAATAATTAATAAACGATTTAATTATTATATGCCTAAAGTTTAGCTTAAGTGAACTAGAGATAATAAGTGACTTAATAGTTAAATAAAAATGATTTAAGAAATAAGGAAATATCTTATTACTCTAACACCTCATTTAAGGTAAACTTAGGGAGTCACTAAAAACCTAGAAATTATTATTGAAAGTAAATTTGGATCCTAGCAACAAGACTTGTTTAGGTACCCAATCGCAACCAAATATCTTTGAAATAGAGAAATAGAAAAAAGCACATGGGAAAAACCCTACTCCAAAAAGGGATGGAAAGAATGTTCCAAAGGATAGGAACAAAAGGATGATCATGAAGAACACCACTAAAGCATGAAGCTACAAACACTGCCAAACTATTGATATAAAGAACCTCCATTGTATAAAATATGACCAACTAGAGAAGACTAAGTCTTAAGAGATGATCAATTGAAGATGGAATTTATCTTCATGATATCCAAAAATAGGAATGAAAGAATGTCTATATGGTAAATGATCCATCTCACTGAAATACATAGGTATCCAGCCACTGCAATTACCTAGTACATATGATCAAATATTGAATACATAACTCACTCCATCAAACCAAGAAAGTAATAGAATGTAACCCCCCTATAATTCTTAGAGGTATGACATGAACACTGAAACTAAATACAATATCTCCTATAGAAAAAAGAGCCAAAAACATTAAGAGTGCAAAAGAAATACAAACACCTATAATGGCATGTGTCATTGATACATCATGAAGCTAATGTACTGGAAGGAACACTCACTTGAAAAAGGATGATATAGAATATGGGAAACATGAAGCATACCAAGGCTCTTTATAATGTAGTGTGAGTACAAAAAAAGAAGAAGCAGATGTGCAAGATCCTAAAATGCAATAGAGTGGCACTTTATCTTAGTGTATTTGAAAAAAATTCATAGAAATGATGTCTAAATAGACTAGAAGAGATGTAAGGCTAGTACAATACATAGTACAACCTATGAAAAATCATTTGAAGAAACATAATCGATCCCTGGACCTTAAATAACCAAGATATCCACCATAATGAAAAAAGAAGAAAAAAAATAGAATGGGATGTAGTTGGAGTAGATTTTGGAAAATAAAGTGTCTCAAATATGTCTCCCAAAGCGCAAAATAAAACCTCTGACTTTGATTTCATAAATCAGCCACCAAACAACATCAAAAATCAAAATAAACTTCACCATCATGACAGACTCAAAACCAACTTTCCAGAAATATCTTGTTTGCAAAAAATAAAGTATGGATGAACAAGTTATGGCCAAAAAACCATAGGTTAGTCAAAAAAGTACTAGAAGGGAAATTTTTTTTTTTACCACCTCAGGATCTATGCTAAAATAACTCAAGAAGCATGCTCATTAGTATTAGAAATTTTTTGAAGAAATATGCTAATTTTGTACCAAAACTACCTTGATTTGTGTGCCAAAAAAATCTCAATTTGCATGCTCAAAAATTTTGATTTGCAGACTGAAAAATCTTTTTTTTCATGCTAAATAATCACAAAACCACTACCTTAGAAAACATGGCAAAATTCCTGACATTCAAACCAAAAAATATTGATTTGCATGCCAAGAATCAAAAAATCACCACCTCGGGAAACATGCAAAACTAGAAAATCATCAGCTCAGGAAATGTACAAAATCATAAAATTGCCACCTCAAGAAACATGCCCAATCTAGGTGCAATATTTTTATGCCTCAAATATCAACTATGTCGTAATTGGGTAGATTTTATATTATAATAGTGGTTTTTGGGTGCTTTGAGAACAACAATGATGTTTCTTTGAGCTCAAAGTGACCCAAAAATTAGTGACGCCTTAGATTCAATATAAAAATCCTCTAAAAAATGAAACCCTTTAAAAAAAAAGGCATAGATATGAAAGCCAAGACAAACCTATCCTAAATAGAGTAGGGACATGAAGATCTAGAGCTTTGATACCATGTTGAAGTTGATGAAAGACTAACACTATCGCTCCCAAGAATCACCTGAATGCAAACACCTATCATAGAACAGAGAAGCAAAAAGCTATGAAGGTTGTAATTTCCAAATCCATAGATGAGACATTCTTGATGAGAAAAAAGAAAAAATAGTATTATAAAAAGTGAATGAATGAGTAGATTTACAATTACCATCCTTATAAAAGGAGAAAGGTAAAACCTAAAATGTAGAAACCCTAAAGACCAAAATCCTAGTTTGCATGATAATAATTAATAAAAGAATTGATTATTTTATGCCTAAAGTTTAGCTTAGGTAAATTAGAGATAATAAGTGGATTAATAGTTAAATTAAAATGATTTAACTAATAAAGCAATATCTTATTACTCTAACAATTTACATTGAGCAACCTTAAGGATTTTTGTATCATGAATAAAAAGAAATAGTTTGAAAACTACAAAAGTATTTATATAGATTGAATCAGGCACCCTAAGCATAGTATGAAAGGTTACATTCATATTTGATGAAAATTAATTTTGTAATAACTATTGGAAAGAGTAATCTATATTTCAAAGGTGAATCTAATGATAAGATCTTGTTTGCTGAAATAGTTATAGATTATATAATATATAGAGGTCATAAAATGATGTCTAGAACATTTTCTAGTGAAATGAGGAAAGAGTTTGAGATATGTATCTTAAGAGAGATCATACTCTTTATTTATTTCAAATTTAATAGGTGAAAGATGGTATATACATAGTTCAATCCAAATATATCAATGAAATCCTAAAGAAATTTGGTATGGAAGATTTAAGACAAGTTGGTATGCCAATGATCACAAGTTGCAAGTTATGTAAGGAAGATGCCTCTTCTTAGCTAAATGAAACACTTTACAAATATATGATTAGAAAATTATAGTATGTTGTGCATAGAAGACTTGATATTGCTCATGTTGTTATTATTGTTGCAAGATTTTCTTCTGATCCTAAGGAGACACATATGAATTTTGTGAAGAGAATCTTTAGACATCTAAAAGGAATAGAACATTATGGTTTATTGTTCAAGAGAGATGGAGATTTTGAGTTTAGAGTTTATACTAATGCTAATTAAGTAGGGAAAATTGATGACAAAAATAGTACAAGTGGAGGATCTTTTCTTTTAGGAGAAAGATTGGTGACATGGATAAGTAAGAAACAAAGTTGTAATTTACAATCTACTACTAAGGCTGAATATGTTGCATCTGCAATCTATTGTTCTAATACTATATGGATTAAATAATTAATAGAAGCTACACACTTGAGGAAGTGATAGATCCTATAACATTCTATTTGTTGTAATATCTTATTGGAAAGAATGCTTCTGAAAGGGAGGGGTGAATCAGAAGTACTAGCCTTTGACCTATTTTTTAATCCTTAATAATATATCTTTGAAATGGACATGCATGCATATAAACATTAAGCAATCATGAGAAACAAATATACATCACCACATAACACTTGAGATTTTGGTAACCCAAAAACCCTCTAGGAATAAGAAGGTAAAACTGGGGTGGGATGATACCCACAAAATCACTACAGTAATAATGTTTGACCACTTTTGATGGTCTGCCCTATTAAAGGCTTTACATTGTATCAATAGTGACTTGGTTAAAGGATTTGCAAACACTTTACAGGAAGTGTTACTCTATCAAAGGATTTAATCACCTATTTAAAGGATCTACAAGATAGCTATTAAGCTAACCTATCATCATAGGATTTCCTTTCTAATACAATGGCTAAAGAGTATTAGGTATGAGAAACATGATAGCTTACAATCCTTGATTGCTCAATATAGGCACTTGATCGACTTTCTTCTGACCTTGATCCTTTGAGATCTGATACTCGCTTGTATCCCCTGCTTTTTTCTTGATTAACTAGGTATTTAACTGTTGATCTCTTCCTTTAAATCTTTTTACTCTTCACTTTGAAAATAGTTTTCCTTCCACACATTTTTCTCTTTCATTTGTCTATATGATTAAATGAGATTTTTTCTTCCTTATAAAGATATTCAAAGACTTAGGGTTAGACATGGATCTATGATCCATATTAAATCTTTGATTTCAACTCATTCCTTACATTTTATCATTGGTTGCATGCCTTCTCCATTTTTCTTATTGGTTGCATGTAGATTACATAGGAAATATAAATGATTTGATCTTATCACTTGAATCCTTTGAGATTCATCATATGTTGGCCATGAAAATGGTTTACATCTGAGTTTGTGAAGTTACAAACTCATATGTTGATTCTGAGTTATTCAACATTTACTAATTCCTGATGCTCGACACTTTCTATAACTCGGCTCCTGTATCATTCCTATCTTGCTCGACATTGTTTATGACTCGACACTTGAATATTGCTCGGCACTTGGATGATGCTTGACACCTGTAGTCACTCAGCATCTAAAGGTTGCTCGGCACTTGGATCATTCTTGACACTTATAGTCACTCGGCATCTAAAGGTTGCTCGACACTTGATAGCTTTCCTGACTTGGCACAAGCTACGACTCGGCATGCATAGTGTACACAACTTTAATGTAGAAAGTGGTTAAGTGTGTTGGCACTCAAGTGTCAAAAGAATTTTTAGTCTAACAATCTCCCCCTTTGACATGAGTGTCAAAAACACTTAACTAAGCATTATTTATCTGATCTTATGAGTACGTTCATGAATTTTCTTGGTATATATACAAAGGTTTAAAGACTTTATCAAAATATTGTAACTTACAATATATACCTCAAAATTACTATAACATCCCTTGAGTTGATCATTCTGATGTCTTGTTATAACTCCCCTTGAGTTGATCATTCTGATGTCTTGTCTTGTTATGCCTAATGTTCTCTTTAGTATATCTTCACAATATTATCCCCCCCTTAGAACATTATCTCCTCCTTTTTTATACTGATTTCAAAGGGTCCTAAATAGTAATGCCATGCTTGGCCAAAAATATCTTATTTACCTCAAGGAGTATTTGGAGAGCTGCATCCCAATTATTTAAGGCAATATTGTAGTGCCTGCCCTCATTCACATTTTTTTGGACATATTGTTGCTATTATTATCAGACTATGTTAGACTAATTTTAAGTTGATGGATTAGTGGTATTGTTTTGAGACTATCAGACATTATGTTATGGATGCAGTTGATATATGATGAGATCATTTAGACTTTACATTTCATGTATGCATGATGATCATTACATTGCTTTCAGTTATTGATGATGATTAGTTAGATGGTTTATTATCTCATGTGTTTTATTATGGATACTTACCCCATACTTGCATGTGTATGGTGTGCGTGTTTGTTCTTATTGTATGGCATTTCTGATGTGGTTAAGGAAGGGAGTCATAGTCACCTAATAGTTAGGATCTACATGATGCACCACTTCCTACCATTGCTTGTTTAGCTTAGCATTATATATATTGTATGTACATGCATAGTTTTTATGCAGGTTGTAGGTATCGAGTATCGACTTCCCTGAATTGCCAGGATGAGCGTACCCTATTACACTATCTCAATGATAAGAGAAGGGAGATAAATTCTCAAGTCCAAATACCAAACCCTTAAACCATTTTTCTTAGTGAGATAGGACAAGTATCTGGACATTTTAACCACCGAATGTGTCGAATGACATAATTTGTGATTTTTAACCCTTTAGACTGATTTTGCATGAATTGTTCTATGATGGGTTTTCATATTTTATCTTGGAGGTCTATGGTGAATTTTTTATTAATTAAGTCTTAATAAATAGATTTAATTAATAAATTAATTATTTGGAGAAAATTAATATAATATCATGATCTTTGATATTTTGATTATAATTAATTAAATGAGAATTAATTGAGAAAAGAATTAAATAAAAGAAAATTAGAAATTAAAATTAATAATAATTATAAATTAATAATAAATTAATAAATAAATAATAATAATAATAGTTATAAAAATTAAAATAAAAGTTATAAAGCTTTCCTATGAGTAAACGCACCTTTTTATTTCTCTTATGTCAACAACACGGGGTAGTGCACCAATTAAGCACATGGTGTCTACAACCTTATGACTCATCTAGAAGGTTGGAAAAAGCTTGTGCTTATTTTTCTACACCTTCTAGTTGTTTCTAGAGACCTTCTAAGTGCTTCCTGAGAGTCCTTTATATTCGGGCACTCCTAGAGGCTTAGGTAGAGCGTGGAAGAGCATTTTGGAGCATTAGAGGACTCGAGAACTTTGGAGAAGGGAGGATCTTGCTCTATGAGTTTTTTGAGGATTTTCCTATTTTGGTTGTATGCATTCTCAATATGGGTAGTTAAAATTTATTTGAGAAAACCTTATATGCATAGATCTGAAGATATTACGAGGCTAGGGTTTAAATTATAACCAAATCCATTAGAAAATTTTACTGAGAAAATTTAGAGAAAAAATATTTTATAAGAAATTCTTAAAATTGTGGATATATTCTTTGGGGGAAAACATATATGTTTGTATATTTTCAAATCTGCATACATATATATATGTGTGTGTGTGTGTGTGTGTGTGTGTGTGTGTGTATGTATATATAGATACACACACACACACACACACACACACACACACACACACACATGTTTATGTTGTAGTATAAAACTCTACATATATGTATATATATATATATATACACACACACACACACACACACACACACATATATATATATATATATTTATTTAATTGATAAATCGAATGATATATCAGCGAGAAAACTTATTAAATCACATCACGATTCTTATTATATAAAAAATGTTATAAAAAAAAGTATAGAAAATCGCATTGAGGGGCATGAATGGTACCCCATACCCCTGCGGGTCGCAAAGGCCTACCATTGCAGGATTGTGACGACAGGGGTACACTGTACCCACTATTAGCGCAGTGCCTGTGGCCACAAGTACTATGTACCATGGCGTGGGGGGGGAGGGTTGTGGGGGAAGAATTATATATATATATATATGGGTATGTTGGGAGTTATGAGGATAGAAATCAAAATTGACATTTTTGATTTTGTTACAATGTTATAAGATGTTATTATTAATTTTTATAATTATAATTATATATATATATATATATATATATACATATATATATATGTATATATATATATATATATATATATATATATATATATATACATACATACATATATACATATATATGTATGTATGTGTGTATATGTATATGTGTGTGTGTGTATGTATATATGTTTGTATGTATGTATATAAGTATATATGTATTAATAATAAATAATTATTATATTATAAAAATAATTGTATTAAGAGATCTTTTCTTTAATAATAAAATAATTTGTAATATTATGGTATGACAATATAGATTTAATTTAATTGATTTGAATTATGAAGAAAGGATGATTATGAAAATAATTGGTAATTTCTTATGTCAAAACTTACTAGATAAATTTGATGGGAGTCATTTTCAAATAATGTTTATATAATAAAAATTTCATTAGAATAATTGGAAAATCGATTCTAAGAGTTATACGGAGAAACTTTTATCTACCAAACAAATACATGTATTAGGTAAAACATACAAACATTCCTCCATTCATTATCCAAACTTAGAAATGGAAACTGAAAACCTCCACATTTAATTCAAGTATATAATTTTAGCAAAACCAAAACATGTGCTTGCATTGTGTATTTTCTTATGTTTTTGTTTTGAGTTTTGGGTTGACTAGTGTTGACCAGTTATAGGACGTCTACTAGGGGCTCGAGGGTTATGATTGTGATGTCGTGATGATGTCTTATTTTTGATCTTTATTAACCCAATCATGGTTATGTGATGGAATTTTCTATGTAATTTTTGTAATTACTGATTGTTATAGCTGAGATTCATATGTATGGGACACTTGACGTAACCATTTTTGAGTCATCGATCAGTTATCCATGGTATATTTTCCAATCGCCATGATGGGACTGAAATGTTGATTTATGATGTCATGTTGTGACATGTTTTGACTCAACCATTTTGGAGTCTTTGATCAGTATGATTTGAGATATATTTTGGTTATTGAGAACCAATAGATACTTTTGATTATCAATGATGGTTTAGTTTCCAATAGAGAGTTGTTGTGGTCATTATTTTCTATGGATGCTTTTCAGTTGCTCATGGGGATTTGATGCTATTATTGTGGATATTTGATGTTCTTATTTTGGATTATCTTTTGATTTTTCTTTCTAGTCGCTTGTATAGGACTGGGGTGATTTATGATTCCATGAGCTTAGGGTAGGTTATCTGCTTGTAGTGTTGGGAAGTGGCTTGCAATGGGGGCCAAGGCCCTAAGAGGCTGCCAGGGTAAGTCATTGTAAGTTGTTTTAATAAGTGAAAACATTCACACCTAATACTAACTAAATGAACCTAAAAAGATAATTGATTTTTTCTCAGCCATGCCTTGAGTGCTAGTATAGACTAGGATGGGAGTAGAGAGAACGCATGGTTGCGACCTTGCATTCCATAGTATGCCTTGTCAGTATGAGAGGATACTAGTGGCCGCATGAGGATCAACAGGGACCCGTGGAGTTTAGCTAACTGCCAGGGTAACTTCTACATGATATATGTGATGACACTTTCCCGCTTGCATAGTAGGTTTCCTACATGTCATTGTGTGCCTCTCGAATTAGATGTCGGTCTTGTGATTGGAACCTTTGAGATAGTATACTTTTAGGATTCTTGGACTTATAGAGATTTATGCTATGTGATTTGATAGCCTATTTGGGACTTGAGATTATCTCCTCAGCACGATGGGAATGGACCACTTAGGTTCCACAAGATCGGATGGTAGTGTTTTTCCACTCTTATCATTTGAGATCTATTTGAGGCATCGTGGCTGATGAGTCCTTCATGATGGTGGATATGTATCCTTTTATTGATGATTAGCATATGCTAGATGATGTTATTTTATGCTTTACTTTGCATGTTAGATTACTTTTTGCATATAACGTAGTATATATAGGTATGGCATTCCTATTATGTTAATACCAATGATCTCTTTGGTAGTTTGGAATGTTATGCACAGAGGGATGGCTAGGACCCACGATGGTCTAATGATGCTATTAACGGTTGGGAGGAATAGTGCACTTAGTTTATTATGTTTGATCTTTATGATGGATGTATATATCTTCTATGATGATGTATCATGTGTATCATATGGCTATATTTACTTGATGTATCATGGATTAGAATAGGATGATGTACCTTATTCCACATATGTATATTCTTTTAAGCTTTTCATACCCTGTTACATGTATAGTGGATGATTGAGCATTTAGAAATGTAATGTATAAACATTGGACTTATCATTATTATATTATGTGGTTGTTGTATTAGATGGATTCAATAATGTTAATTGATTTAGATGTAATTCAACGTTAAGGGATCTTTAAAGAATGTAATCTATTATGTTATGTTTACTTTTAGATGGTTATTTCTATTGCTTCCATTATTCTTGTGTTAGTTGTGAATGGTATTACTTTCATGTTTTAAAAAATATATATATATGCTACCAAACTTAGTAAAACTTTAGGTTTATTCTTTGGATCCCTTGGTGGGGCATTACAAATATCCAATGACTTTTTTGGATTGCAAGCTCTACTGCTAGATCAACAAGTCCGTAATGTGTAGAAATATTTGGATCCTTCTTCAGGACTGTTTCTGCATTTATTTGCTCCTTGTGTAATACTTCTAAGTGAGGAGGGATGGAGGCTTGGATTTGTATCAGCTTTTCTTTGATAGTGGCCTCGTCTACTGATAATATAGCTAATTCCCTCTAAGTGTGAAGTGTTTGAGAAAATTGCTTTTCACTCTGTGCAGGATCTGAGGGTAGTTGCATGCTGGAGAGCTTTAATTTACTATCAAGGTTCAAAATTTTTCGATTTATTTCTTGTGTGAACCTAGAAAAATCACACAATTTTCTATAAAGGGAAGATATGTTCCCTAATACACTCTTTACATTTTCCAATTTCGTAGCTAGGTCAACCTATCCTAAAATTATGTTATTAGCTATTTTCTAGTTGACTTTGCCTATAAACTTCTTTTCTGACCATTCCATTAGTTTTACATTAGTATCATGGTCTTCATTATTCACTTGGTCAACTATATCAGATAGTTTCTCAAGTATTGGCCTGTTTGCATCTAGAGGTTGAAGACTAAAAGCATCCATGAATATATCTTTTATCTCATTCATTTCCTGCTTGTATTTGTAGTCTTTCCTCATTGCCTCTCACCTCCTTCTCTTATCCAATGCACTATGTATTTCATTCATTTTTTCCTCATTTAAAGTTCTTGAATCATAATAGGGTATTTTAATTTCTTCATCAAGCTCAGGAATACCATAATGAATGGTCATGGTTACCCTAGTAGAGCTTGAACTTGGTGTACTGACATGTAAGGTCATCGTTTCAGTACTCAGCTTATGACTGGGTTTGGTGGGAGTTCCTATTTTTGGTAATTCAACCTAAGTTTTTATTGCAGACTCCTCTTTATCTTGTGTTTCTTCTTTGTCCTCTTCTTCTTGCTTGGCTTCTTCTTGTGTTATTGCTATTGGAGGTGTGCTCGCTATCTAAACTATTATCCCTATGACTACCTCTGTTGTTGCACTTGGCTCCTGATGAGCTTGAATGGCTATCCTTAGTGGTGATGGAGGTGGTAGAAATGTAAGCCCAATACTTTGAATGATTTGAGGTGGTTCTTGTGGTAACACCTTGGCTTCTTTGAGTTTTTCTACTGACTTTTGGAGATTATCCACACTGACCAATATAGGATTTGTACATAATTATGCTTGTAGAGTTGTTTGGTCAAGGATCTTAGTAAGATCCACTACAGTTAATGGATTGATGTTTTGACATGTGGTGTCAACAACATCCTTAATCTTTATCATTTCTACAGGTGTGGTTGTAGAGTGACGCAGGCTAGCAGGTGAAAGTTGTGTGTCTTGCACACTTTGTTGTTCATTAGTACCTTTATCTTCATCTTTTCCTTTCTCCTCTCTTTCTTTCTTGTTTTCCTCTTCTTCACCCTTTTTCCCTTCTTTTGTTTTCTCTTCTCTCCTCTTCCTTCTTTCCTCAGGTTTAGCAGCAGCTTCCTCTTTGTATTCCTCTTCAAGGACATCTTCAGTTGTCTTGTACAAGTTTTTCCAAACTCTTGTAGTTCTCTGTACAACTTCTTCAATTTTTTTTTGTATGATGGAGAATGCCCTATATTTAGGTGTAAGCCTTTTACTATGCTATTTGACTACTTGATTTACCTATTCCTTTGTTAGATTAGGTAGTAGGTTTGCTAGGGTTGATTCCCTCATCTCTTTCTCCATCATTAGATAGAAATGCCATCTGTCTTTTATAGTTTTAGACAATTCCTTGGTAATTGTCCATCTAGTTCAAGAGGTGTATACTTGAACTTTTCCATATATGCATAGACTAATTCTTCTATGCTATTTTGTTCCTCTCTACTGAACTTATTGAAATCAATCTTTTTCATTTTACTTAAGTCTCCATTCCTAATCTTCTCACATAATATATCAATTGAAGATTTAGGAGGATGACTTACCCTTTCAGTCTGATCTTCTTCATCAATATCAGGTTGGGCCACATATCTTTTCCTTTTCTTTAGCTCATCCTATGCCTTTGTTACTATGTATTTCTTCTCTGTGGCTTCATCTTTGGCCTTTTGGGTAGAGGCCCTTGTTGTGGCTCTAGTTGTTGGCTTCTTGGGTGTTTGTATGATAGCTTTCTTTGGTGAAGGCTAAGAAGTAGGAGTTGTCCTTTTCTTCCTTTTGATGACTCTACCTTTGATGGGTGCTTCCTTCATTTCTGCTTGCTCGGCCCTCTCATCTTTCTCTTCACCTTGACTTTGTGACAATTCAAGTAGCTCTTGTTCTAGCTCACCTTCTTCTTCTCCTTCACTAATCTCTTTTGCTTCGTCTGCTGCACTTGATTCTCCAACACCAAATTTCTTCTTTATCTTCTTTACCAGCTTGTCCTTTTTCTTTACTACTATGGTTATCTTAAGTTCTATAACAACTCTTGATTTGACAGTGTCATATGTTCCAAATGCCTTTGTAGATTTGTCCATTTCCTCGGCAAGTAATGTTGTGATGGCTATAGAAGCTTGGTCAACATCAAGCTCATATCCCAATGGTCTAAGCCATCTTGTTCTTGGAAGGACTGCTTGAATGTAAGTATAATCAATGTCAATCAGAAAACATATGTCATTTGCATGCTTTTCTACTAGTGACACTGGTATCCTCATTCTTTTCTTCATTGCATTCTTGAAATCATCGAAATAGATAGACATTTGATTATCAAATCTATCTCCCATTTGTGCAATGAAATCATTCATTTGATCAACAATGGTTTTATTATGACTTCAGTTGATTTTACCAAACGAAGGGAATTCATTCATTACATAGAAGAACATACAAACCAACACTGAACCAAATTTACATTGTGCTCCCTTGGACTTTCTAATAGCTCCAATATTTTCATTGATCTGTTGCAACAAGAGCTCGGCAAGGTCATGGGTGTGGTCTTCCTTTACAAGTTTATGTGCCACATCCATGGCTATGCAAGGTACACTATTTAACCTACTAGATTAATAAAACTTATGTGATATGATCCTTACAGCAAAGTCTAGAAGGGGATCAATTATGGTATCTATGGTCATGCCTCTATTGTTCCATTTTGCACCTGTGTTCGTCTCAATTGTTTCCTTCTTTTCACTTCTCAATCTCTTTGGTTGATCTAGGGTTGGAAAACCTATAACCCTATGAACCATTTTCTTGGTAATCTTGACTCGTCCTTGTTCTAACCAGAATGATCCATCATGGATTATGCTGAGTATTATGCGTATCCATTCATTTTTTAATACAATTGGAAAAACTAGGGCTTTGGTCAAACCCTTCCTTTCTATAACAGAAAACTCATCTTTCAAGATTCCATTTTCATAGATTTTTTCATAGGCATTAAAGATTTCCAAATCTCCTATGGCTCCTATTTTACAATTATAGCACTTTCGCACATCCTAAACCATAACGACTTTTTTAGGGATGGCGGATAGGGCACCAACGAGATCATTTTTATATGCAACTTCTGGTATAGGTCTAAACTCAGGTTGTTTAACCTTGTTGCTAACAAGTTGAATTTCATGGCTCACTTTCCCTTGGGCCATTTTTGAACTAGACACCATTTATATCTGAACTAGGGTTTAATGATTAAAGAAAACTTCTCAAACTGTAAAACTTGGCACTTGAAGGAAATACCTAGATAAATGCTTAGATCACTTGGGTAGATGTTGAATTGCTACAAAACACTAGATTAAAGCTTGAAAATCGCTCAGTCGTGCTCAAGGTAATTGCTCTTCATTTGAATGACTTAAGAATGAATCAATTTTTTCTTTTAAGTGACAAAAGAAACTTTGCATTTAATAAATTTTAGTACCTGCACCTATCACTTAGCTTTCAAATATTTTTCAACTCGACATCCACTTGGCAGCTATACTTACTCAGCATCTACTTATTTTGTTAATAATTTGGCATCCAAAGTAGTTTCACTCGGTATCCAAAGACATCTCTACATAATCATTCAAGTATATTCTTAGCATCTTATCTCATGCAAATTTATACTTTGCAGTGCTTCTTCATGGTTTAGGGCTGATGTGTGATACTTTCTTATGTATTAGCCCTATAGGCTTATCTTGTGATTAGTTAGATGAGAAATGACCACTTGACCTCATGGGTGAAGTGACCCTTTCATAGGATGTACTTGATCCATCCTTTTTTTGCCATGTCTTCTTCATGTTTGTTCTTATGTGTTCCACATCAATATTTTCTTTGTCCTTATTTACTTCAGTCTTGGGTGCCTTGGACCTTGTAGGACAATTTTTGCTGACATGTACAGTTTTTAAGCAACTAAAGCAAGTAGTCTGGTTTAACCATCTTTTATAGTTCCCCTTGAAATGTGTTCTTATGCAATTCTATGGTATATGTCCATACTCTGGAAAATAGTGACAACTGTACTTGGTGTTATAATCCCAATGGTAGTGACCTTCATTCTCTTTTTCTGGTTGATATCCACATAGGCTTTGATCTGCATTCAAATGCCCTATGTCCATATTTCTTGCAATTATGACAATTTCCATTAAATCTTTGTGTCCTGGTGACTTTGGCCTTGCAATCTTGTGTCATATGTCTTTGCATGTTGCACTTGTGACAGTAACTCTTGCTTTTGAGTGTGTTAGGCTGATTGATTCTTCTACTCCTGCAAACATTAGCAGTATGCCCCTTTTTATTACAATAATGACAAATGGGTTTAGAATCCTTACCTTTGTCACTTCTTTGCTCAACACTCTTTGATGATTAACCAACTTTAGTTCTATTGTATCCAAGTCCTAATATATCATGGAATGATCTTGGGGATTTCAACAACTGTTCAAAGTACTTTATGGCCTCACTTGACTTGTTGAGATTCTCTGGTATCTCTTTTTCTCTATTTAATTCATTCTGCAATTGATCCTTTTGCATCCTCAAAGTAGAGATCTCAATATCTTTCATATTAAGTTCATGATGGAGGTTCATCATTTGAGGTATTGTATCCATCTGCATGTTTGAGATCCTTGTTAATTCAGTACATTTTTCTTCTAGTCTGTTTGCAAGATTCCTTTTGTCATCTTCCATCTTGACTTTGTCCTCACCTGCTCTTTTCTTTTGTTCAGTGATTTCACATAACATTATGGCCTATGATTAATGTTCCATCTTAAGAGATCTTATCTCATTTGCTTGAGCTTTGTTTTTCTCCATCAGTTCTACTATTGCTACATCAAACTCTTTAGTTTCTCCATTGGCAAACACTTGTGTGGTATCAATCTCCTTATAGTGTATATCATTTTCAGCTATGGCTATCTCATTTCTTCTTTTCAAAGATTATCTTAATTCCACTTTAGCTTCCTCTACTTTTTGTAGAGCGAGATGCACATCTATCACCTGGTTCTCAATGATCTTTCCAAGTTTGAAAACTTCCATCTTTAGATCTTTTCCTCCAAGTTGTTAGACTTCTTCTTGTGAGAACCTAAATGCTCTGATACCAATTGTTGTTCTATCTTATTGGAAAGAATGCTTCTAAGAGGGGGGGGGGGGGGGGGGGGGGTGGTGAATCAGAAGTACTAGCCTTTGACCTATTTTTAAATCCTTAATAACATATCTTTGAAATGGACATGCATGCATATAAACATTAAGCAATCATGAGAAGCAAATATGCATCACCGCATAACACTTGAGATTTTGGTAACCCTCCAGGGATAAGAAGGTAAAACTAGGGTGGGGATGATACCCAGAAAATCACTATAGAAATAATGTTTGACCACTTCTGATGGTCTACCCTGTTAAAGGCTTTACACTGTATCAATAGTGACCTGGTTAAAGGATTTGTAAACACTTTACATGAAGTGTTACCCTATCAAAGGATTTAATCACCTATTTAAAGGATCTACAAGATAGCTGTTAAGCTAACCTATCATCATAGGATTTCCTTTCTAATACAATGGCTAAAGAGTATTAGGTATGATAAACCTGATAGCTTACAATCCTTGATTGTTGAATATAGGAACTTGATCTGCTTTCTTCTAACCTTGATCCTCTGAGATTTGATACTCACTTGTATCCTTGGCTTTGTTCTTGATAAACTAGATATTTAACTGTTGATCTCTTCCTTTAAATCTTTTTACTCTTCACTCTGAAAATAGTTTTCCTTCCACACCTTTTTCTCCTTCAGCCATCTATATGATTAAATAAGATTTTGTCTTCCTTATAAAGACATTCAAAGACTTAGGGTTAGACATGGATCTATGATTCTATCTCATTCCTTACATTTTATCATTGGTTGCATGCCCTCTCCATTTTTCTTATTGGCTACATGTAGATTGCATAGGAAATATAAATGATTTGATCTTATCACTTAAATCCTTTGAGATTCATCATATGTTGGCCATGAAAATGGTTTACATCTAAGTTTTTGAAGTTACAAACTCATGCTAATTTTGAGTTATTCGGAACTTACTGATTCCTGATGCTCAAAACTTTTTGTAACTCGGCTCCTGTATCATTCCTATCTTGCTCAGCATTGTTTAAGACTTGGCACCTAAATATTTCTTGGCACTTGGATCATGCTCAACACCTATACTCACTTGGCATCTGAAGGTTGCTCGACACCTAATAGCTTTCCTGACTCGGCACAAGCTGTGGCTCAACATGCATAGTGTACTCGGCTTTAATGTAGGAAGTGGTTAAGTGTGTTGGCACTCAAGTGTCAAAAACATTTTTAGACTAACACTATTGTGACAACATAGGTACAATAAACATCTAAAAGAACCCACTGATGCATGCAAAGACAAAGCATATAATATAAATCAAGTATCACTATTTGATAGAGAGAGTGTAGGACAAACAAGTGAGCTTGGAATCTTTGAATTCTAAGGAACAAATTTTTGATATCTTTAATAAGCCATTACCTAAGGATTCCTTTGAATATCAAATAAGTAAACTATGGATCCTTCCCCTATCTATTGTTTACTAGAAGAAGATGTATGTTTCACCAATTCATGCTTTGTGAAAATATATATTTGTGAGCTAATGTAGAAGTTCACGCTTTAGAAAGTCTCAAACTTGTGAAGAATATATAAGATGTCTTGAAATACAAGAAATTGGTAGATGCAAGGTACAAGGTATAACTACATAGAAAATATGAAGGTATATAGTTACATTTGGCATTATTGTCAAAAATCTAGAGATAAGTATTAGATGGGAGAGATGATAATAATAAAATATACAATTATAGAAGAAGAGTTAGATAAGTTTTTATATTGTCATTGATGTCAACTTGTTTGGCTATAATATTTCATGTAAGTTGAAATTATTTGAAGAATGTGATATTGAATAGAGAGGTTGGAAGGTTAATTAAGGAAGTTAGTGTTAACCAAGAAAGTGGAGAGATAATAGAGCAAGAAAAGTATTGACCAACTGATAAGGTGTTTGGAAAAGCAAGAACATAGTTCAACAAAAAGATGAATAGTTTGTTAAAGATCAAGTAAAGGATGACATGATCTAATGATCTAGACAATTCTAGAAGATTCTAAGATAAGGATAAAGTTAGTTACAAAGATAAATGATTAGAATAAATAAGACAATATTAGATGGTGAAGATTTGAGGCATGTTTAGTAATCCAAGGTGAAGCACAAAGTTCAAGAGTAAACCATTTTTCCAAGTGTCTAGGTTCAATGTATCTGAGCTAGAAAGATTAATAGATGATTGTGTTGGAATACAAACACCACTAAGAGTGTGTGTGTTTGTGTGGGGGGGGGGGAGGGGGGTTGGGGGCGGTGAATCAGTGGTTTAAAATAATTTCAAAAACTAGAAACAATTACAAGTTATACAAATTTAACACATGAGCAAGATAGTTAATGAATAACATAGTGATAGAATATTTTAACATGGAAAACCCCTTAGGGTAAAATACCAATTTTAATTTGAAACTTTATTGGCCTCTTGGGAAAATATTTTAGAGCTAAAACTTTGGGAAGCACCAACACCCTATTTTAGAAACACCAATTTCAAGGAACACCAATCCCTTACACCTGAAGCACCAACTTCATGAATAGAAGAAGCACTAACTTCAAAAATGAACAAGTGAGATATAAAATCAGAGGCTCATCTCTATTATAAAAAAAACCATGAATCACTAGTTTCAACTTCTTGTTGAAAGCACAATGCAGGATATATACTTCTATTCTCCTTAGAATATCAAATATCCAATTTTTTTTCCATTAGAAGATTTGATCAAATACTGATATGAATGAATGAAGAAGAAATATACAACCCTTCTTCTACCTCTGATAAAATTTTGTAATTAAAATCAAATCACAAATATGAAATAAGAAACATAAAGCATTACCCTCTTCTTTCTTGTTAAAAATTTGCTTGCAAACTATTCGGTCTACAAGGAATTCCACACTAATTTTGCAACTTTTATCAAAACCACCTATTGGATGTTTTAGACGAATATATCCTCTACTTATAAACCAAGAAAGTTGAAATTTTGGAGGTAGGTAAATATCCCAAAGTTACATTAGACCAAAACCACTCAAAACTACTAAAATTGTCATAACATTTTGGTAATTGTTTCTGATACACTGACCTTTTCTCTCTTCGTACATGTGTTATGCAAATACTAACAAAGACCCATTTTTGCTAACTCGAAGGCTGTTCCAAAAAGGTATTAATGTTGGGGTCTATATAATAACAATACTTTTCAATTTTTTAATAGACCAAAACTACTTTTTATATCTGTTTTCAAAACCAATGCGAATATTAAGTGTTAATTGAATAACACTTAAGTATTTGTCTTGAATATATTTTGAACAATATTGAAGAACATAAAATAAGATAATTAGATGATGTTAGCCATACCATATGCTCATTATTGACATCAATGACAACAATCAAAGAGAAAATACCAAGGTTTCAACATACTCCTTCTTTGGCATTGATGCTGATACCAACTTCCACTTGTATATCCAAGTTTACCTATATATCTTGTATATGTATCTGTATACATGTATATCCATGCATACTTGTACTTGTATATCCATCATATAGACATCTTCTTCATTTTTCTCCCCCTTTGACATCAATGACAAAGGAGATATACCAAGGTTTTAGTGTAACAAAAGGATAAGTAAAATATGCTCCCCCTGAAAACTATCACTCATTTATGAACTTATGCAAGAGAAGAGAGGGATAAAACCCCCAATCTTGTTCTTAACCCTTCAAATGTGTCTCTTGAGAGAGGTTTTGTAAATATGTCAACAAGCTGATATGAAGAAGGAAAAAAGTCTAATTCAGCATTACCATTCAAGAAATGTTCCCTATGAAATGATAACAAACATCAATGTGTTTGGTGCATAAATTCATAACTAGATTCTTAGAAATATTGATTGCACTCTAATTGTCACAATATATAGAAACTAGTTTAGACACTATTACTTTCATATCTGATAAAGTTTTAACCATCCAAAGAACCTCTTGACAAAAAGAAATTGTGGCTATACATTCAACCTCTGCAGTACAAAATGTAGTAGATTCTTGCCTCTTGCTATGCTAACACACTAACCTATTACCCAAGAAAAATGTTGCTCTCGAAGTATGTTTTCTTTCATCTAGACAACCTACCTAGTCTGAGTTACTATAAGAAACAAATCTAAAATCATCATGTTTAGGATACCAAATCTCATAATCCAAAGTACCTTGAATATATCTGGAAAATATTTTAACTGCAATAACAGGAGATTCTTTAGGTGAACATTGAAATCTTGTAACCAAACATACAACATGCATGATATCAGGTCTTGAAGCTGTGAGATATTGTAAACTACAAATCATGGATCTATAAGTAGTTTGATCAACATCAGGAGAAGCATCATTTTTAGTAATTTTATATCTTGTTATCATTGGTGTTCCCATAGGCTTACAATATTCCATATGAAATTTCTTTAACATTTCTTTTGCATACTTAGTTTGGGATAAGAGTATACCATTTTCCAACTGAGAAATTTGCATCCCAAGAAAATAGGATAGTTCCCCAAGTATGGACATTTCAAATTTAGATTGCATAAGCTTTTAAAAACCTAGACTTAAAGCATCATCATTAGATCCAAATACTATATCATCAACATAAACAAGAACAATGAGAACATCATCACATGTACCATTTATGTACAAATTTCTATCAACACCACCTCTTCTGATGCCATTTTTGATAAGATACTAATCCAACCTAGAATACCAAGCCCTTGTAGCTTGTTTCAAACCATAAAGAGCCTTTTTAACCTGTAGACATGATTAGGATAGTCTTTGTTTTAAAATCCTCCAAGTTGATCCATATAAACCTCTTCATCAAGCTAACCATTAAGAAATGTAATTTTGACATTCATTCGGTACATTTTAAAGCCCTTGAAAGTTGAATATGCAAGAAATATTCTAATTGCTTCAATTCTAGCCACCAGTGCAAAAGTTTCATCAATGTGCACACCTTCTATTTGAGCATAACTGTTACAAACCAATCTAGCCTTGTTCCTTGATATATTTCCATTTTCATCAACTTTATTTCTAAAGACCCATTTAGCACCTATTACATTTTTATCTTTAGGTGTAGGCACCAATTCCCAAGTTTTATTTCTTTGAATTTGACTTAGTTCCTCTTTCATAGAATTAACCCAAAACTCATCCATTCTAGATTCTTTATATAATTTAGGTTCAATTTGAGAAAAAAAAAACATATATTAGCACATTCACTGGATGTAGTTCTTGTTCTCATTTGAATACCTATATGTTTATCCCCTATAATCTATTTTTGATGATGACACTTCTTCAATCTTGTTTCTGTAGCCTTTGTACCTGTGGGTTATGGTATTTCTATTTTATCTTTTATCTCTTCTTCAGCTTAAACAACTTTATTATCTACTTCTTTCAAGTCTTTATCAATGTCTTGTAGGAAAGTATTATCATTCTTGTATAATCATCTATATAGAACATGAAATAATTCTCACCATTTCACAACATTGTCCTTGTAGGATGATATAAATCAGTATGTACTAATTACAATTGTTTAGAAGAAAAATATTCTTTTGAAGGAAAGGATGCATTTTTTTATTTACCATGTTGACACCCTTAAAAATAACATTCTCTAGCTTACTTATACATGGTATACCTCTTACTTTTTGATGCTTACTAACTTTTACCAAGTTGTCAAAATTCAAGTGCCAAGCCTTTTGTGCCATAACTAACTTTCATTCACCATCCCATAAGAAAAACATCTTCTTGATTGTTAGTATTTGTGATCTCTTTTAAATTATATACATTCCCTTTAGATCTTTTACCTTATTCAACCAACTATCAAGATTTTAATTTGATTTGGCAACCATAATCATCAAAAACAACTTTACATCCATGACCACAAATTTGACTAACACTTAGAAGATTGTAATTTAATCCATCAACATAATACACATCATGAATGGATATTTTGTCACTAAGAATCAAAGAACACAAACCTTTAATTTTCTTTTAAGAATCATCACCAAAACTAACATTGCCACCTTTGTAGTTAATCAATTTGTCAAACTGCATTCTATCTCCTGTCATGTGTCTAGAAAAACCACTATCAATTATCAAAAAAGTCCTTTTCTTCATAATCTAGAGCCATTTGAACAAACATAGACTTATTAATATTAGGCCTCCATATCTTAGTCAATTTAGTATCACTTAGTCAATTTAGTATCAAATTCTTTATCAACTTGTAGATTAGCATAAGATTGATCATTCTCAAATGACTTAGTTTTGTAATTACTCATAACATGACCAAAGAGATTGCATTTGTAACATCTTAGACTATTCATTTTAGGAAAGGACTAACCAAAATGAATCTTTGAATATCTCCTTGACATGTATCTGCAATTACTTATTCTATGTCCATATTGATGACACATGAAGCAATACCCATCACAGAAAGAAGTGAACCTGTTTGAGTATTTTTTAACCATGAATGAAGTGCTTGATATAACCTGATTTTTATCATTAGAAATCTTATTAAAATATTCAGTTTTACCTACATTTTAAGTGGTAGCATTCTTATTTTCATCCTTACTTTTAGATTTAAATATCTCGAATAAAGATTTATCTTTCTTGTCACTAAAACATTGTCCAAGTTCAAAACCAATTCTTGTTAAATGATTAGTTCTTCTTTGTTTCCTTAACATATCATCCAAAGTAGTGTTCTCACATTTTTCTAACTTTCTTCTATGTGATACTACTTCATTCATTAACCTTGTACATTCTCGGTCTTTAGAACTGAACTCTTCCATAGTGATAAAGATAATTCTCTTTTGTTCCTCAACTTGTAATTTCAATTCTATAACTTGTTGATTTAAGTCCTTACTTTCATTTTCAAAGTTCTCTTTTTCTTTTAATGATTTATTTTCTTGAACACTTCAATTCCTTTTTAATTCCTTTATCTTTTTAAGTGCATAAAGAAATTCACATTCTTAATTAGCCTCAACAAGTTCAACATCATGATCACTATCTGATTCTTGAAAAGTAGTTTCTATAGCCATGAATGAAACTTCATTTTTATCACATTCAAAACTAGTAGAGTCACTATCTGATACATCAGCAATAAAACTCTTCTTATTCTTAAATAAGTTCTTTTTGTTATAGAATTTATTTTTACTTGATTTCCCTTTCTTGTCATTGACTTCATCATGACTATTATAACGACATTTAGATGCAAAGTGTCCTATTTTACCACAATCAATGCATTTCAAAGGAATTTTACCTTTTTATTTACCTACTCCCTTATTTAATTTCCTTGATAAATGTGCTTTAGGAACATCAAGATATTTTGATTCTGAAGAGACTTGTTTCACTTTCTTTTCCACCTTGAATGCTCCTTCTTTGCTTGTGGATTCTTGTTTGCCAAAATTTTTGATTTTATAAGCTACAAGTGCTCCATGAATATCTTCCATTGTATACTTGTTAATATCTTTGGTTTCTTCTATAGAACATATCTTAAAATCAAATTTATCAAGAAGAGATCTCAAAAATTTCTTTACAACATCAATATCATCAATTTTTTCATCAAGTCCTCTTATTCCATTTATAGTTTCATCTATCTTAGGGAGATACTCTTCTACCTTTTCATCATGGCCAATCTTAAGGTCTTCAAATCTTGATTTTAAATGTTGTATCTTTGCTTCTTTAACTCTATCATTACCATGATATTTTTTTTTCAATTTGTCCCATACTTCTTTAGAAGAACTGCAATGGATTACCTTAACAAAAACATCTTTAGATAAAATGTAAAGTATAGAAAATTTAGCTTTGATATCAGTTTCATACTTCCTCTTTTCATTAGGATCTGTAGATAAAGTATTAGGAAATTTATAACCATTAACAACTAAATCCCAAATATCAACATCAATAGATAAGAAATATGTTTACATCATTAATTCCCAAAAAGCATAATCCGATCCATCAAAAATAGGAACCTTTGAAGTACTATCTTGAGCCATAAAAGATAAGTATTCCACTCAACCAAAATCTATGCAAAGTTTTTAAACTTGGTATAGGGAATCTTTCTCTGATACCACTTGTTGGAATATAAACACCATTGAGAGGGGGGGAGGAATCAGTGGTTTAAAATACTTTTCAAAACTTGAAACAGTTACAGGTTATAAAAATTTAATACATGAGCAAGATCGTTAATGAATAAAAAAGTGACACAATATTTTAACATGAAAAACCCTTTAGGGTAAAAAACCACTCTGAATCTAAAACTTTATTGGCATCTTGGGAAAATCTTTTAGAGCTACAACTCTAGGAAGCACCAACAACCTGTTTTAGAAACACCAATTTTAAGGAACACTAATCCCTTACACCTAAAGCAACAACTTCATGAATACAAGAAGCAACAACTTCAAAAAAGAATAAGTGAGAAATAAAACCAGAGGACCATCTTTGTTACAACACAAATCATGAATCACTAGTTTCAACTTCTTGTTGAAAACACAATGTAGGATATATACTTTTGTTCTCCTCAAAACATCTGATATCCAAATATATTTTTGTTTTCTATTAAAAGATCTGATCAAATAGTGATATGAATGAATGAAGAAGAAATATATAACCCTTCTTCTACCTCTGATAAACTTTTACAATAAAAATCAAATCACAAATAAGAGATAAGAAACATGAAGCATTACCCTCTTCTATATTGTTAAAAATCTACCTACAAACTGTTCGGTCTATAAGGAATTCCACACAAATTCTACAATTTCTATCATTACCACCTATGGGATGTTTTAGAGGAATGTATCCTATACTTATAAGCCATGAAAGTCAAAATTTTGGAGGTAGGTACATACCCCAAACTTCCATTAGACCAAAACCCCTTAAAACTAATAAAATAGTAATAACAATTTGGTAACTATTTTTGATAAACTGAACCCCCCCCCCCCCCCCCCTCTCTCTCTCTCTCTCTCTCTCTCTCTCTCTCTCTCTCTCTCTCTCTCTCTCTCTATACATGTGTTATGCAAATACTAAAAATGATCCATTTTATCTAACTTAAAGACCTTTCCAAAAAGGTATGATAGTTGGGGTCTATTTGATAGAAATGCTTGTCGACTTTCTAATAGACCAAAATTGTTTTTTATATCCATTTTCAAAACAAATCTGAACATTAAGTGTTAATTGTATAACCCTTAATTATTTTTCTTGAATATGTTTGAAACATATTGAAGGACATCAAATAAGATAATTACACGATGTTAGTCATACCATATGCTCATTATTAACATCAATGACAACAATCAAAGACCAAATACCAAGGGTTCAACAAATTGTGATTAAGTAGAAAAATTGATGAAAGATTTGAAATGGAAAAAACATATCTATATTTAAGGAAGAGATAAGAAGGAAAATATTGTTGGTCCATTTGATGGAAAGTTGCAAGTCAACATGATAAAGTTCATGACTTAATTGGTCATTCCAAGAATATCAGAATTGTGAAGTGAATGTGTTGATGATGTTAGTGTAATGGATAGTTACTCAAGGAAAGATATGTGAAGAATGGATATTTGATGAAGAAAATTTATTTTATGTTCCAAATAGGTCATTTCACTATTAATCTCTAACCATTATAAAGAAAATCTCTTAACCATGTAAACTTAATAATCTTTATTTGTAAATCCACTTGTACGGTGACATTCTATTGAATTTATGTAAGACCTTTAGATAGGCCACTCATTGAAGGGTGATAAGGTCTAGATGATCTTTGGTGAAAATCCCCTAACAAGGTCACATGTAGTAGTGTGCTTGTAACTAATAATAGGGTTTGCTCTAAATCTAGCTCACTTTGTGATTAAAATTATTTTGGGTGACTAGTCCTAGTTTGTTTTAGCCCTAACTGGGCTTCAACATTAAATATACTTGTGGAAATGTGTAGATGAATATTTTACATGTTATTATCGACTTACTTGTTAAAATTTTTATATCAATCTAAGTTAGTTAATAAAATATGATGCTTGGTAGGAACTACTAATATGTTTACCAGATTATAGTTGTTGTAGTTAATGTGTTTACCAAGTTGATTTACTAATAAGTTATAGTTGTTAAAAGAGAGGTGAAATATTTTTAAGGGCCAAAGGATAAATCATTGAACCCCTTCCCCCACTCTGAGTTATCTAACAATTTTAACATATTTTAACATATTTGAAAAATGTTAATGTGTCAATTGAAAGGGGCTAGCACATCATATCGAATTAGGGACTCTTCATTATTTAAGGTGGAAATGTTAAAAGATTTTTAACATTTACATTTGATTTTTTATAGAGTGGATTAAGGAGGAAATATATATGAAAAATATATTGCAAAGTCTTCTTATCAATATATTTTTATTTTGTCAAAGAAAAAGGAGCGTTTTAACAATTTACTTGAAATTTAAAATATTGAGAAAGGTCAAGAATTTATAATATTTATCATCGGGATTCAATTCAATATCACTCAAAATGGTCTTGTAAGAGAACCTATACAAAAGTATCATCTAAATGTTTTCAAATGGCCTCTCAAAGGTTGTTTTACTTCCTTTGGTGCTACTTTTAAGGGTAAAGTATAAAACAATAATCTAGCAGTTGGTTGCATCAAAGAATGAAGGAATTTCCATTATCCGAAGTCATCTTCTCACTTTGAGATGGTGCTCTAAATGAGAAGAATTTTTTTGTTTTTTGTTTCTCTACCCTTTTTCTTCTTTCCAATGCTAAAAAATGTGCAAAATATAGGTTTTGTGAAGCTTAATTTTGGAAACACTTTTGGCCTTAATAGTTTCCTCAATATTGATTATTGTTAAGAAATCTTTAGAGTATATGATAAAGAATTATACCCTTTCATGATCATTGGAAAATGATAGACATATGTTGCATCTTTTAGGGCTCAACATTGAGTAGGTCAAGACTCTTTGGTTTAAGAGCACAACTCAAAGCTAAACATTCATGAGGGTCACAAGATAGCATAATGGAGCCTTCCATAGTTCAAAGTCTACTACTTTAGAAGAATTTTTTCTCAAAATATGTATTCAAATTATGTAATCAATAGTTTTTGTTATGTGAGCCTTAAGGGGGTTCCCTAAGGTAAGGTTTTTTTTATGTTTTTAGGATTAATGTATTAAGGGGGGAATATTAGCATTAATAAATTATATAGTATAACCATCAAATACCTATATATAGTTATAGCATAATTTTTCATCATCATAGCTATTTATTTTATATAAATTGATCGCCTCAATTGAATATAGGACACACCCAAATTTAATCTTTCTCTCTCTTGTCAAGAAAGACTATTTTGAACCCCAACACTACTTCTAAACCAAACTATAGGAAAACCCCAAACAAATTCATATGATAACTATAATGCTAAGCCTCATCCAAATAAAATAAAATAAAATTAGTAACCTAAAAAAATGGGGCCATACAAACAAATCAAATCAACTATCAATAAAATTTAAAACCTGTGAAAATTTAAAGTCAATTGAACCCTTGAAATTAAAATTATATGAAACATAAACCTAATTAAATGCTAACTTGCACCAAATTCAGTATTGATTTTAAATATAAAGTTCAACAATAGTCAAATTTATCCTCTACCCACAAACCTAATGAAACACTATATTGGAAAAGACTAACTATAACCATATCATAGAACAAAATTAAAGCATAATTTAGATCTCACCACATCAATGTCTAATAATGATACTAGACAAAATTAAATCATAGCATACAAATAAATTAGTTGATAACACATCAATACCATCTACAAAAGTATAAACTAACAATGATAATAAACCAAGTTAATGTTTTACTTTAAACAAAATTGCACACTAACACTAAACTAAATTGGACTGATACAATTAACCCACATGAATTTTAAAATTAAGTTGAACTACAACTCTATTAGGGACCCCGAGACCATGTAAGGGACATTGTCACCTTGCTCCACCTAAAGAATTTCCCCTTGACCTGTAGCATGGGGGTGATGCATCCAAACCCCCATAGAAAAATTTGGGGGGGGGGAACTATGCCAAACAAAGTGAGAAAAAATTAACTTCTAAGTCTTATTAGACTCCACATAACAACATATATTACATGCACCATAGTAAAATTACATAGTTTACTTTAGCATTGTGTTGTTTCCCTGAATGATATTTTTTATATCAATTAAATCTACTCCGTTGAACATAAAATATTTTAAAAATCCTTAGATATATTAGACTGAGAAAACTACCCATCTTCTTTATGTACATTGTCTACCTAATAATACTTCGACCATATTTAGTTTATAAATTAAATTTCAACTTTGCTAATGAATTAGGAGACATGGTCGATATTATTGCATCATGATAAATTATATTGTTAACTTTAGTACTTTCTTAGACAATAGCTAGATTTATTTAATAATAGCGTTCATTAAAAACTTTACTCACATTTAAGAATAATATTTTAAATTTGAAACAATCACTATTAACAATAGATTTTTCAATAGTCATAAATAATGATAGAATAACTAGATACACATGAATGATCTATATTTCCAATAATGCAACAACAATTATAAACTACTCTATCTTACAATGACTACTATACGCATTTTGCACTTTTTTAGAACATTTATTAACTACTTTAACTAAGGTAACTCTCATATTGAACAATTATAGATACGGAGTTGACACAATGCATCTCTTTAGGTTATTGGTTTCTCTTTAGCTTAAAATATTTTTAAATTTTAATTTATTATAAACTCATATTTTATTTAACTATGTCAAGACTCTTCCATATAAAAATTATTCAATAGTAATTTGACACTCTAACAAAAAGAATAAACTTAAAATTATAAATCTTATATCATTTTAATATTCATTCCTTATATTTATTTCCCAAAGAAACAAGAAGAAGCTAGGGCATTATATCATTCTCATTAACATGTAGTTAGAATGTCAAGATGTTTACTAAGTCTCTACTCCTAACATTAACATATCCTACGAAAGAATTCAAGAAATTTAACAATTGGCCAATCAACTATTAGATACATAATTCCAAGATTCATAAAGAGAAGAGAAAAAATTCCAACATATAACTAGAAATTTTAGTTTCATGTGCCTTGGTTCATGAAAACTATTTTAAGTAAACTAACCAAAATGATTGCGTTGATGTCATGCCCAAAATATCAGGGCAAAAATACATGATGTTTTTATTAAAAAGTTAATTAATTCACTATGTTAAAACATGCTACATCAAATAAGTTATGGGAAGTTTTCAATATATTAAAAGTGAATTTTGTTTAAATTTCATTAAGATGCAGAGTGGTTATTTCGACCATACTATGTGGGTTAGGAATACTTAAGTCAAGGTTCTATAGGAACACCAAGTTCAAATTGATTAAACCCTAATTATTTATTAAGTAAACCTTACTTGACTACTTTGCATTTCTAAATATTATGTTCATTAATTTCATAATACACATTAGGTTATTATTTCACCATCAATTTGTTTCAGCAAGATAGTTCAATCTCCTAGGTGAACCAGTTTTGGAGTTTTGACAAGTTTATCAAATTGCTTAATCATCAACATCCATTGTTAAAATAAACTATTGTGCTAGTAGAAATAATTAAATATTTATTATTAAATTATTTATGATATTATTTTCATCCTTAGATCACATTCATAATCACTACCAGGTTATCAACCTAAGGATCTTTCAACAACCCTTTAATCCTATAACCCTAGCTATCAAATTTGAATGGACCCTTAAGAAAAGTATAAATAATATTATAGAACATTATTTAATTAATTTTTAAATAAAATAATATAGTTTCAAATTCTATTAAAATATTTGAAATTAAAACAATATTTAAAACCTAAACACCTAAACATTACTCTATCTCCAAACACTATCCCAATTCAACTTTAACATTACACCTAAAGACTAAAGTTCATAAAATTGTCATCCTACTTAAATCTATTATATTCAATAACAAAAATGAAAATCAAATTCCAAATTTAAATTTAAAATATTTAATTTTAATAATTAATACTAACCTATAATCTCTCACTTATCCCTAACTAACAACTCATTTCACTTTCATTTTAAAACAATTAAATATCTTAAAATGAAACAAACATCTACAACTTAATTAAATAATAACTAAACATTTAACAAAAATACAATAAAAAAAAATTATATATTTTAAACTAATGTAAAATTTCATTAAATTTTCCTAATTACTTTCTAATCCTACTTTATTGTTGAACACAATTAGTTAATTGTGTAGTTCCTTTGATGTTATAGAAAATGTAGTTAGTGTATGCCAATCTTACTTAGGTAATGAAGACAATCTCCTATCTCTGTCAAGCATTCCAATGTTTTCCAAATTTAGAAGATAGTGTCAACCGAGTTCACTTGGATGATAAGGACAAGTTCATAAAAGTTGGGTGACAACTGAGCTCACTCGGCTAATGAAGAAAAAGTTGGATGGAACTAGTGTTAACTGAGCTCACCCAGTTACCAAAGAAAGTATGTGAAGATCAAATGTTAATTGAGTTCACTTGGTTAACATAGGAAAATAATTTTTGAGGTAGTATCTACTGAGTAGGGTCAGCTAATGAAGGATTTTTTTATTTTGACATATTGAGTTAAATAGTTTTTATTCTTGGTTCTAGCTGACTAAGGAGATGAATATTAATTATCCTAATTTGTATTCATGTAAAATTGACAATGTGTATGATATAAATATAAGGTCAAGATGAGGATTGAATGTGTGCAATTTTATGGAAGAATAGAAAATTCTTAGAGGAAGTGAATAAGAAGGATAAGTAGAATATCCTTGTGGAGCTACAAAGATACATTCAATTAGAAAGGATCAAGTATACAAGCCAGAATTGAGATTTGTAATCAACAATTTAGTTGCACAAGAAATCAAGTCATCTCATCGATACTCTCTATAGTTAGTGTAGCAGTGATCTAAATCTCTTAATAGAGTTGGCTTAACAACTATTTGTAAATCCTCTAACAAGGTGGCATTTCTATATTGAAGTGTCTAAATACATCTAACAAGGCCACTCTTAATAGGGTGATTAAATCCTCTAACAAGGTCATACCTAGTATTGTGTTTTGTAACCTTTAATAGGGTTGGTTCCTAATAGGGCTCACTTCAAAAGAGTGAAAATCAGTAACTAGTTGCAATTGGTGATTTATCCAAAATTGGGTTTCCATGTTAACTCTTGGCATCACTTGTACTCATGCTATTTCTTATATGTTTATATAACTAAGTTAAGTAAGGTTAATCACAGATAATATCTTAATATTTTCAAGTGAATAATTTTTCGAGTTACAGTTTCTATTTCAGTAGTTACCAAGTTACAACATATTATTAGTATTAACTGAGTGCCTATGTCTTTGCTGACCATCATTATTTTTAGTAGTGTTTATATTCTGTGTTGAGATCTAAGGGATCTAGGATTTATTTTAGTGGTAACTAATTCACCCCTCCCCTCTCAATTACTCCTCTTATATTTTCAAAAAATGGTAGCAGAGATTCTTGGTGCTTACAAAGAAGGTTTCAAGGATCCAAGATAAAGATCAAGATATCTTGGAGAAGTGAGATTCTCAAGCTGAACAGGGAGAACTTTGAGCCATGGTAGGAACCTTTGAAGTTGTACCTAGCAACCATCAGTGATTCAAGTTTCAAATATCTAGAAAATTCTTACAAGGCTCCTAATAGAACATTGACTATGAAATAGATTTTTGAAAATAAAAATGATAACATTATGATGATTGACATTGCATCAGCTCTTAACTATGCTGAATTTGATGAATTCAAAGGATGTACTACTGCTCATGATATGTGGACCAAACTAAAGGATATCAATGTAGGTGATGATAATGTGAAAAGAGCCAAGGTAGAAATCTTGAGAGACTAGTTTGAATAGATGAAGATAAGAGAGGATGAAAACATTCTAAAATATGTTGAGAGAATAAAAGACAATGTCAGTGCTATCAAAGCCTCTAGCGGAAGAATTGAAGATGTGATAGTAGTAAGAAAGGTACTCTGAACCCTTCTTCCTATCTATGCAATTAGAGCATCTACTATTCGAGGGATGAGATATGATCTAAATAACAAGATAACATTGGATGCTCTAGTTGTTGATTGTATTTAGACTAGATAACTATGACAAACATACTCCTAGTTTTAGCAATCTTGAGTCTGCATTTGAAGACAAGTTATCACTAAAGAAGAAGAAATATGCGAAGTTTAAAGACAAACAATCCGAGAGTGAAGAGGAAGATAGTCCTAATAGTGATCTTGAAGCCATTAAAGCATTACTTGGAAGAAGGTATCCCAAAGGCAAAGGAAAGTACAAATGTAAAATTTCTTTGATCTATTTCTCTTGTGAAGAAGTTGGACACATTGCTACAAGATGTCCAAAAAAAGAAGACAAAGATGAAAAGAAGCACATAAAGTATAAAGGCAAAAAGGATTTCAAGAACATCAAGAATTACAAGGACAAAGGTAAGCAATCTTGTTTTATGGCTGAAGACGTAGATAGTAGCAAAGATGATGAAATTTTCTATACTGTTGTAAAAGATGAATCTGATGACAAAGGAAATTAAATGGCACATATCTCTCATGTTAGCAAAAATGATACACTGATTACTGATAGTGTCCTCTCACATCATATGGGTATGTGTAGGATCATTGTGTACCAGGAGGTGGTGCTCTAAAAAATATGTAGTTTTGAAATGCCTGAAAGCATTTCAAAATCTATTCCAACTTTTTTCCCATCCATCCTAACACTCAATTAAAAAAATTAATACCTTTATAAGGCCTACTATTTCTTCTGATACCAACCATATATGATCAACTTATAAAATTTTCCAAAAATGTGTTTTTCACCTGTTGTGTGTTTTTTACTTCAAACATGTAGCTGATCAATATTTTTTCACCAAAATTTGATGAAATGAAAAGGGTTTCTTAATAATGTTCTTTTCTTTCCATAAATGTAAGGTTTTTGAAATTATGAGTTAAGTAAGTAATTATTATTTATTTTTTAATGGAGTTATTAATAAAGGGGTGGTTGACATATTACTTGAAAAATAACTACAACTTTCAAATGGTACAACATTTTTAAAGTCCAAAAGATGCATATGCATCACATTCTATGCTTCTACTATAAGGGGGAAAAAATAATAATTAAATTTCACAAATTTTTGAATTAGTTAAGCTAGTCAGACACGAGAGTTTGTTTATTCTATAAATACTAAAGTAGAAAATTAATAATTATTTATTTATTTGAAATTAAAAATACCCAAAAATATGTGTCACATCTAGGAATGAGTCTACTTCCTTTATCTATAATATTATTAAAAAAATATTATCATTTGATTTTGATTAAGGTGGTCAGACATACATCCACTTCTTTTTTTTGTCCTAAAATTTTTGTACTTTGCATTAAAATAAAAAAAATTAACCAATCAATTTTTATTTATTTTTAAGATATGGCCTAGTAGTTTAGAAATTAAATTCGATTTCCTAGATATTATTTTCTCTCAACCTTATGATACAAATTTTATAACAAGTAGAAAATTGCACTTCAAGTCAACATAAGCCTAGGGTAAAAGCACAGATCTGTGTCACCATTTAGGATACCACAAACTATTTTGGTTAAATCTCATTTCTATATCAAAACTCAATTTTTTTCAAAAACTAAAAATAGCTTTTTATAAATATCAGATTCAATCTCATCAATATATACAAATTTTAGTGTTTGTATTAGTTATAATATGTTATAATTTCAAAATATTATAAGTCAATATTTCAATATTTTAGAAGATGCTCCCTCAAAAAAGGAAAAAAAAGAGTAAATCATATCAAATAAATAAAAACATTATAGTTATCTCTAGAGGAGAGAGTCTTCTTCATGAATATGTAATTTTTTTTTAAGAAGGCGTAGATTTGATAGGGAAGTTTTGATGTGAGGAAAAAACTATTGGATTCTGATAAGGTCAAGCTTGAGTACTTATAATAAAGAAAATCTGCATCAAAAGTAATTATTTCTCTTTTTGTTCCCTAGCTATACATGTCATCAATAATATATTTTCAAATTAGAACAAAAAAATGATGATTTACTTAAACTTGTTTAATCGGAACTACACCCTATATTTTTTATAGTTAAAAATGTGACTTCAAAATAAAAGAAAATGAATAAATACTACTCAAAAAAATAATAAAAATCATAGGCATGAAATTCAACCAATTCCACACATTTCATCAGCTTACATCATCTCCAAATTCTATACACAAATACCATTTTTTTGTCATTAATGTTGAACTGTCACATTCTGATATCCCATTTCTTTATAAAAGATGACACATGTTTGTGCTTTTACCTCCTAATTTGGTGAATTTTTATCGTCACTTAAGAGCATAGTTTGGTTGACCATGATCCTACACATATCCATAAGACTGGTGAAAAAATAAAGTTTGAACATATGGAATATTATGATGGTGGAAGTGTGAGATTTAGAAACAACGAACCATGTTCCATAAAGGGAAAAGGTTGTATCTCACTAACCAATGAACTTAGATGTGATAATGTTTATTAGGTTGAAAGACTAAAGAATAATCTAATGAGTGTAGCATAGATGAATAACATTAGATTCAAGGTAGAATTCATGAATGGGAAGGCCAAGCTACTAGATGGAAAAGGAAATCTAGTTGGGTCTAGTAAACAAGCCAAAGCTAATCTATTCTACCTAGATATTAGTGAAAGTTCATATTTCATTCCTCAAGTAGAAGAAAGTTGGTAATGGCATAAAAGGTTATGTCATGTAAAATTTGATAATTTGATCAAGATAAACAAAAACAAAAGAGTGAGAGGTATTCCTAGTTTGAGGAAACCTTATATGGGCCTATGTAGAAATTTTCAAATTGTTAAGATGGATAGACAAGTTTCAAAAGAAAGAACTATCATTCTAAAGAAGTCTTGGAGCTTGTTCACATAGACTTATGTGGACCTATTGGAATAGAGAGCTACAGTGAAGATAAGTACCTTTTAATTTTTTTGATGATTAATATAGAATGGTGACTTTGATGTATCTAAAAGAGAAGTTAGAAGCTTTTTAAAAGTTGAAATGGTATCTGGCAAGAGTAGAAGAGGAAATTGGAAAGAAGATGAAGTGTTTGAGATCAGATAGAGGTAGTGAATTCATCTTTCATGAATTCAATAAATTTTGCACTGAAAGAGGAATCAAAAGACATGTACTAAGCAAAATGTTATAGCTGAAAGAAGGAATAGATCCATCATGGATTGTGCAAGAACTTTGATGATAGAAAAGAATGTTGCAATCAAATATAGGAAGGAAGCAATCAGTATTGTATTGGATACCTTGAATAAAGTACAACTAAAGAAAGACTCTAATTAAACTCTTTATGAACTATGGTATTCCTAAAAACCTAATGTAACTTACTTGAAAGTATTTGGTAAAAAATGTAAGTTACCAATCAATTACAATAGATTTACAATGAATTACATTTAACATGTTCTCATTTCTACTATCAAATTTTGATACATCATGATCATATTTTCCTTTATTACAATAACAACTACATTAGGAAGATTGAAATCCGATAGATACAATACAAAGCCACCTTTCTTTTTATAGCATATAACAAGATTCAGTTGAATCACCACAAGGAGAATTCTCCAAGACATTGAATTTAAGATCACCAAGAAGACAATATATCTAGTTTTGTTCCATTTGAAGCTACTATCCAAGCAATCTAGAAAATATATAATGATAACCATTAAGAGCTCACCGACCTACCAAGGCTTCGATGTGAGGTGACTTCCTGAGCTTAGGAGAACTAGTAATTGACTAGGTGACAATCAGAACAATCATAATGACACACTCAACAAAAAAATCCTTCCAAGGTATTCACAATAGGTTCCATGTTGAACCAAGACTAATGAGAAACTAGATTTTTCTAGGTAGGAGATGTCAATCACAAAGACAAATCATATGCCTCTTCTAAGGCTAATATATCACAATGAACTTGCTTTCTTTTTCTCCTTATCTCCCCAAAACAAAATTCTATTTTTATTGACAAGTAAGAGCTCATTAACAGCTTAATTTATTCATGTCCTCAACATGAGGAGAGACTTTGCACTAACCTAGAGTCCAACTAAAGCTCTTCTCCCATACATGGCCACTTTTGCCCTATATGAGGGTGGGTAATGCCAACACACCCTTCACAGATTTCCCAACAAAACCAAAAGGAAACCATGAAAGGAAAGAAAATAGAAATCCCACAAATACCTATCCCTCACATTGTACAACACACACATGCAAGAAATTTACATAAGAAAGCAATGAACGATGCATGAATAACATAGCCATAAAGAATCCTACCTTCACAAAAGTTATGGCAATGGAGTTTTTTATACCAACTAAATCCTTTTTTCTCTCCAATTCCAAGCTTGACATTCTCTAAATATAGAGAATAGGTGAACAACCTTTCACTCTCAAAATGACAACTAAATAGGGTTCTAAACTCACCCACCTAAAATGACAATAACTTTAGACTTGACTTAAGCCTTCTAGAGTATTACCACTTGTTCCTACTATCAAGAAAACCTTTTGGGAGAAGTGTAAACTTGACAAACCTCATGGAGATGATCAATTTTTGCACTAAAGGGAAAATGTGGTATTTAAGGTGTCATAAATGCTATTACAAAGTTCTATAAGGGTGGGAAAGGTTCCCAAAACATACACATACCCCTTGGGCACTTGGATTACATTAAATTTGGCAACTATGATTATTGTAAGAAGTATATAATTTAATTGTAATATTTGATCTTTTAAAATGCTAGGAATGTAACCTTTCCTCTAAACTCTAGTTGGGGTAATTAATCTAGGTTATTAACTAATCAGTCTCGTATTAATGGGTTACTCTTAACCCTAGTTTGACATGTCAAAACACATAAATATAACAAGTGTCAAGTGATACCATAAGATTTACTTTTACATACATTCGACATCTCATAATTTATATAATGATAAACACACATTCAAATTACAATACAAATAAAGAACTTGAAATGAGATTCAAATCACTTTATTGGATTCAACCTTAGTCTTATAGTTTGTACATAGGATCAATTATCGATTCTCTAATAAATTTCATGGTTAACTATCTTGGACACTCAATTCAAATATTAGTAGTTTGATAACATCACATTCATCTATTTAAACCAAATTGCATAATCATATTGATCAAAACATTAAACTTTCGTATAAATAACCTTTCTCATTTCTAAAAATATATTTAATCATCACTAATCTCATAATTGAATCATCATAGCATATTCGTCAGTTTGAATTAAAATACTAAAATAATCATCGTAATGCATTTGTATACCTAAACATCATAACATTATCAAAAATGGATACTAAACTATCTGAAGGCATATAACCTAATCCTCAAGGTACCATAATTAACATTGTCATCATATGGTGAAACACCTCATATAATTGTTAGTGCAAATTAATGCTTAAATAGTCAAGATAATGTAGTATGTCTCGAATCATGGAGTATTAAAACATGAGCATATCAACAAGTCTCAATTTCCATTAGGACACCTAAACCATAAAACATTAATTCATATCCATTAAAATCTCCTATAAAGAATTTAATAGAGAAATTCATATTTAAATAAGTACATATGAGGAGGGGTCTTACATTTGATGTGAACCATAGAGAGTTGTATCTCAGGAAACTTTCTCTCCACCATGTCCAACATCACGTCCACAATGTTTGCTTCCTCTAATTTTTTCTCCCTTCTCTCCTCAACATGCCCATCAATCATCTTTTTAGCAAACACATCAAAAATATTATGAATCACCTTCATGTAGCGGCATGATTTCCCTCCCTAGATGAGAAAGAAAAGAGAGGGAATATATTCTCACATAAAACATACTCCAGCCAGATGCATAATCTCAACCACCATCTATGAAAAATCCTATGCTACTTTGAGTTGATGGTCAACATAACTCCTGCCTGCAAGCATTCTACACACTATGTTGAGTAAGACAAAGAAGATGTGATTCCTTAGATTTATGGAGTGCATTCCTTTCTTTCTTTCCTCCCATATGGATCTCACCATTGAGGACACCTCTTCCACTCTTACCGATTTGAATGACTCTATTCTCTTGGCCATCAACAATTCAATTGTGCACATCTTTTGCATATGCTTCCATTATTCTCCATAAGATGCTAGGACCACATCTTTCAATCCATAGTCTAGGCACTTGCTTGCCAATGTAGTTGGCCCACTTATAACAATCAAATCATGGCTTTTAAGGAAATCTTTGGCCATGGCAGGAGATGTGGTCACAACTATTTGTATAGAGCCCAAGCATTGG